>VNJV01019411.1:0-54769 GCA_008042635.1 Drosophila nikananu | reverse complement strand
ACCAAACGCTAAAGACAGTAAAGCACGGTGGCCCTAAAATCATGGTATGCGCATGCTTTTCGTACAACGGTGTAGGTCCCATACTTATGATCAATGGGATAATGGATCAATATTCATATGTTAAAATATTAAAAACTGTAATTCAGCAGTATGCTGAGGAAGAGATGCCATTAATTTGAACGTTTCAGCAGGAAAATGGTCCTAAGGACACCAGAAAAGTGGCCAAGGAGTGCTTTTGCTAAGAAATAGTTGATGTAATGACATTGCCAGCACAGTCCTCGGATTTAAATCCCATCGAATACTTATTGGGGGACATCAAGCGCTCCGTATCAAAGAAGTCCCCGACTTCTAAGCAGCAGCTTTGACAGTTTGAGCAGGAGGAATGGGGCCAGACTCCTCTCAAGTGTTTTCTAGATTTGGTGGACTCCATACCACTAAGGTGTGAGGATGTAATAGCTAATAAAGGCTATTCAACCAAATATTTGGTCATAGACAAATAGTATATTAGTAGGATTATGGTTTTAATAACATATTTTAAGATTTATTACATTTTTTTCCTAATTTATTACTTTCACTGCTATTTTAATGAACAGCATAATATATAGGTTTTGCTCTGTTATTAGCTATATCTTCTAAAGTATTTAAGTTATCCAAATGAAATAAGTGTTGTATTATTAAGAATTGAATACACTAAGCCTTTATGAAAAAATTTGATTTCAAAATAGTGTTTGTAATAGTATTTTCCCATCTTTAAAGTGCAGGTCGTAAGCACTGCTATTTCATTGAACACAGCTGTAGGTTTCGAGTCTGGTTCATCATCATCTGCATCATCATCATCGTTGCATGATTCATAGTTGGCCGTCTGGCTGTCGGTCTGTCTGTCTATCTGCATGCTTCATTTGTCCGAGCCAAAACTGAGCTTATGCACGCTCCATGGACCAAAGTTTTCGGGCCTGTAATAGAGCTCCAGCCGGAATGCATTCAGTGAACAATTGAAATTTATAATTAGTAGCAGCCGCCGCACACGCACAAAGCACACTCACCACTCGGGGAGCACAACAATCACGCACACTCGCAGCCCGGGAGAATATGATTAATACTTCCCGAAGTTATTTGTTATTAGATTACACCTAGCCGGGGATGCAGTGAGAGAAAATAAATGGGGGAGTATTGGTTATTGGTGGGGAATTTAAGGTAGTGAAAATAACTATTATTTGGGGATTAAACAGGGAATGCAGAGGTTGCACCTTAAATTCCTAAGTTAGAAATTAACAACTTAATAAAAATAGCAAAATAATCTTAGAAAGTTCAGGGAGTTCGTTTAAAATTCCCAAGTACTAATTTAGCTATAAATTTCCGTATAAAAAAAGAAAACAAAATAATCATAAAATATTTTGGGATTTCTAAAAAATAAAGTACAAATTCAGAATTAAATTGTTTTATAAAAAAATTAAATAATTAATATTATATAATTAAAAAATTAATTAATTAATACTTTTTATGGATTTCTCCTAAAATACCCAAGTACAAATTCAGCGTTAAATTGCTTGATAAAATATTTCAAAATAATCTTTGTTTTTCGTAATTCCGCTTAAAATTCCCAAGTACGAATTCAGCAACACATTGGTTTCTTCAAAATCAAAAAATTTTCAGGGTTTCTGATTGAACTTCTTGTTAAGAAGCCTTAAAATCAGCTAATTATAAAAAAAAAAAATACTATCAAAAAAAGCTATTAAATGCACTTATTTTTATTGGTTTTAAATTAATCTTTCTCAGCTAACAAAATTCATGTTGCCAAGAATAATTTTTCCTACCTAAAATGCTATACACTCCCTTTGATTTTATCATAAAATCAACTTTTCCTTATACATTTTTCTCGCTGTGTACTTTTTGGGATCGTTTCGGGGCTGCATTGTGCTCTGATGCTGTGCTCCATTGTCTGCTGGCTGGCATTGTCTGGCCCCGGCTTTGTTTTCATCGCCTACGTTCGCCTCTGATAAGAGTCTCTTCCCGCCTTTTTTGGTGGGTGGTGGCGAAGGCTATTGAGTGGGTGGCGGGTAGTCGAAACTTCAAATTGAAAACTTTAATTAGAATTATTGTTATTGTTGTTGTTGGTGGCAGCGAGTATTGCTCCTCGTGGATGCTGCCATTGTCAATGCCGAAGCTTCTACTTTTCCTTTGGTTTTAAGTGCCCAGACCAAGAACTCACCTTTAGAGCCGGAGAAAGGAGACAGAAGAAAGGTCCTGCAAAAGTTGACGCAAAAGTTTGCCGCAGGAACTTGACGCGTGTTCAACATACTTGAGCACCTTTCCTTTGGGGGTTTTCCCGGGAAAAGGTGGGTGGGTGGCCTGGCCTGGCCAAGTGCAGTTTTAATATGTTGAAAGTTTTGTTCGGAAATCAGTTAGCCGCTTAGTTTTCCACCCCATTTGGAGAATGTCTGGCACGCTGGGACTCCCCCTCGATTGGAACTCAAAGCACTTTTATCAATCATGCAATTTAGAAATATATATAGGGAATATATACCATATATAGGGAGGAGAATTGGTGGCTCAACTAGGTACTTCCTGCTTAATTGTCAATTAGTGGGCACACACATATTTTGTAAATGTTTTTCAAACTCAATCAGCCGCAACGAATCGATCCGAATGGAGCCACCAATCAATTTATTTCGCATTGTATTTTTATTGTTATAAAAGTAGGAGAAGAGGGAGACTTCCAAGTAGGGGCACTGGCACCAACCATTAATTAGTTTAGCCGCAAATTAGTGGAACATTTTCAACGCAGCAACTCCGGGTCAATATATTCCATATAATTATATACCATTTTTACAGAATTCAGCCAGCCAGCCTTAGGTTTGTAATTATTAAAAATGAATTTCAATCTAATTTTTAATGAGATGGTTTTGCGGCCGCCTGTCGATTTTTTACTTTCGCTACAAAATACAAAACTGAATTGTGGTGTTGTGGCCTTATTTATTATGGGATTTCTCTGACAAATTGTGTTATGGCCAAATCAAAATCACTTTTCGTGTGATTTTTGTGGTGCAAAATGTTGGCCCCAACCATGGTTACATCATTACAAGAAATTAGTAAAGGGTTTTTGAGACTAGTAGTAGTATTTTATTCATAGTTCGCGTACAACCCCATTGATTCTTTCATTCCTATCCAGATAATATATATATATATATATTGCTTTTCCAATCAATCAATGTCATGTCAGCCCCCTTTTGATTGTCCAAACACTTGGTTAAATAAGCATATATAAAGCGCACAATGAACTCAGTCAAATGTCAAACAATTACAGTACATACAGCGATAAAAAAAAAGTCCACAAATAAACCAATTTATATATGGAACACACATCTCATTTTGGTACTACACACACGATCGAGTGCCGATCATTTATCAATATTCAAAGAGCAATTTGACCTCACACTCAACTTGTGTTGCGTTGCCCCATAAATTGAGGAAACAAAAACCTCCAAATTGTACGCATTTCGCCATATTGTTCTAATTGCAGCCATTTGTTGGGCTTTAAGGCCTCCGAATAAAGAACCGAAACGGCCGAAAACTCGGCGATGAATTAAGTGAAATGCGTGTCGTTATTTTGAAATCAGCTGCGGCCCCCTAATTGATATTAAATAACTCAGAAAAAAACACACACCCTCTCCACACCACAACCTGTTACGCAAACGTATGCGTGGAAATGTATATTTTAATAAATGCAAAGCCATAAATAAACTGCCGCCCAGGTTGGCTGAAAACAGAAGAAAAAACAACCCGCACAGAAATGAATAAAGAACCCAAAACGCGAGACGAAAAAAAGCAAAATACCCAAATAACAATTTCTCAAATTTCCCAAAAACAAAGCCCAAACGAAAACCAAACTAAACGTTTATCATACAGACACACAAAAACTTGCCATATTTTATGCATTATTCACGCATTTTACTACCGTCCGCTGGAACCGTGACTAATTAAGCAATTTTTAAGCCAAATCAAAGTCCGATTCGCGCTCTCTGCCAGCCAAGACTTTGCTAATTATTTATGGTCTTAATGATAAGTTTTTGTTCGCTTGGCTTTTGTTCTTTTTTAAGGTATTTTTTTAAAGTATTTCCGAGTATATATAGAGATGGTTTTGCAGTAAATTATTTATCGATTTATGTCACGTTTTTCTGGTCATAAAAAGTGCATCAGATATTATTCAATTCGTTGATTGAAATTATGGAATTAGCTCTTAATGTTATCCCATTTAGAGGCTCTCGAATAAAAAATAGTAATAGGTTTTCAATGTGATTAGGAAAATTGCTAAATTAACTTTAGTTTTACGATGCTTCTGTGGGTATCTTTACTTTGGATCTTGTTTTGAGCCACAGCGTATAGCCTGGGCATCGACTTTAAGCTCTGTCATTATGGCATCTCCGACTACTCCTACTTCAGGTTTATTTCATAAGTTTTAGTGCCTTCATTAAACCATTTTTACAGCCTTGTAACTTGACTTTTGTTTTAGCCTAGCATCATCTTTGTGGTCTGCCCTTTTTTCTTTCGTTGATTGCCTGCTCTCTGCTCTCTGGTCTTCATTGATTCCCTGAGCCCGATTCGTTTTCGTTATTGCCATCTATAAGTGCGTAATTTACTTAAGCTGCTTTCGGCTTAATATGCGCATTTTAATAGATTTGTTCCACTATCGTCAAGGCAATAAATTAATAAAACGCTCAGCCCGGCCGCAGCGCAGCCTGCCTTTTCTCCTTACCTTTGCTTTGCTTTCCTTTCCACTCCTATCGCTTCCTTTTCGCCCTGGTTTTCCCCATCTTTTTCCTATCCGAATGCATTCTGCACTTGACTTGGGCATGGGTCTTACACTGGAAATAATTAAAGAGGTCATTATATTAGATGTATTTCATTAAAATATTTTTTACTCTCTTTAGATTTTTTATAAGTTCTTATTTGATAAGAAAACTATATTTAAAACTTATACTCCCATCGAAAATTACGCAGAAAGCAAGTCTTTAGGTAAAATGTTAACTATGCTCTGAAAAAGTCGCCACAAGTAAATAATTAAAAGTAACAGGAACAATATTTTTCTACACAATAAATAATAATAAATTAAAATTCCCACAAAACCTGTGAGAATCCACTTGGGAATTATAGGCACAGTTGCACTAAAAACTCTAACACAAACTTTTCCTAAACAAATTTAAATATTCTCTAAAAAAGAAAAACAACTTGAGAATCATATGCACGAAAGCTCGAAAGAATGCAGAAAAACTGCTTTTTAAGACCTTGGAAGTATTCTCTTAGAAACCAATTTTGAATTAAATACTTTAACAGTTCTTATAGAATCAGAATGAAGCTCTAAAAAACCACTAGGGAATTATAAGGCTAAAATACCTGATTAATGCGATAATTTCTTATTCTTTAAATTATTAAGAAAAATTGTATTTATTCATTGTATAATTTCCAATGTACAGCTATTATTAAAATTTGCTAATATTAATAACCATGATTCTTCTATATTTTTTCTCCATGTGTAAAACCTTAACCTGTGAGCTGGTAACCGGGGCCTGAAAGCTTTTCAGCTGCGGCTGAGTGCCTCTAAGATGCAACTAATGATAACGGCGGCACAGACACCGACTATGGCCTGGTGGTTGGGGGACGTGGATGTGGATGTGGATGTGGCTGTGGATGGTGATGGGCTTGGGCTTGGGCTTAAGCATGGGCTTGGTGGAGCCCGGTTTTAGGGGCTGGCTATGCCGTGGAGATGCAGCCAGTAGATGCACCTCGATTAAGCTGCTTACCTATTGCAGGGGCGTTGCATTTTGGGTGTAGCTGCCGCATCAGCGCCGAGGTCGCCGCAGCTGACAGCTCAATGGCCCCGTGTGCTGGCCCCAGTGTGTGGTGTGGTGTGTGTATAGTGTGTGTGTGTGTGTGGGTTGAGTTTGTTTTGTGTCAGTTTACAGTTGGCTCCATTCATAATTATCAACCTGGCTGGTGGCCGCCGCCTCACCTTTACCACAGCTGGAAAGCTGGAAGAGAACGCCAAAGGGGATCCTCCCCGGTACAAGAGGCGGACGGGCATTGCTGCGCTTTTTCACGCTTTGGCGGCTCATTAAAAGAACCGCAACTGACATTGGCTTTTGTTCCGAAAACTTGCACTATAGAACCATTGGTCACACCTTCGTTTTGCACATGGAAAAATGGGAGATACGAAGAGGAAATGAGGTTTAAAAGCATCTCTGAAGGTATTTCAGGATTAAATGGAGGGTTTAATTAATATATGATTATTCTTATAAGGAAACAGAAAGTTGTAGCAAAGCCCCTCCAAAAATACTTTGATCACATTTTTACCCAGAAAACCATTTAAATTATTTTTGCCTAAATCCCTAAGTAAACAATTCTTAAGAAATTTAAATCCTAAAGAATTCTTATTTCCGTGCAGCGTTGTCAGTGGGCGTGCTAGAGATTCGGGTGGTGCCCATCATGTGCAGGAGAAGTGTTTCCAAAGAGATGGGCCAGCCTCCCCTTTTCTGTTATAAATTATGTTTTGCCTTGCACAAGATTGATAGTTCAACCATTGGCTCCATGGGCATCTCTCACTCTGTGAGCTTCTCTGGCCAAATGCCGTTAGCCAGCAATATGGCAATATGCATATTCGAGGATGTCATTCCCGTGACCCAGTTACCAGGAAAAGGGGAGCGAGTGGAGCGGAGCAGGGCGTCGCCTTTAATTAGCATATGCCAAAGCAGGTGCGCGGAATGTGCGAAGCGCGATAATTTGTGGATGGGCTTTGCCATTTGAATAATGCCCCTTAACTAAGGCTATATTTCGGGGCAACGGGAGGCCGTAATAGGAGTTTGGCTCTTTGCATGGAACAGAGGGAGCGAGCAGCGAGCCAGCACAGAGAATTGCAAATTGACCTGGTCATTATATGATTCGGGTTTAAAGGGTTTTTGGCAGGAATCTGTGTAACTTTAAAGGTGCAAGCGGGGATGTAGGGTAAAGGTTAAAAACGAAGTAACCCCTTAAATTTATTGTTAAAAAATTTGTTAATTTTTTTGGCTCAAAAATCGCGAACTTCTTCAATGGTTTTTGATCGTAACTTGGCTTAAACTCAACAGATTTCAGTCTGGTTTGGTTTTTTCTTCTTAGTTTTTAATGGCGAACTTTTCTGCATTCAAAACTCGATTTATAATTTTTTGCCAATTTTTGACAATTTTTACGATGTAACCCCTTTCATAAAAAATGGGTAAATTTTTGGCTCAAAAATCACAAACCCTTCAATGGTTTTTTGATCGTAACTTGGCTTAAACTCAACCGATTTCAGTCTGGTTTGGTTTTTTCTTCTTGGTTTTTATAGGAGAACATTTCTGCATTCAAAACTAAATTTCTAAATTTTGGAAAATTTTTTGTCAATTTTGATGTTACATTTTTTTTTAAGTGGGTCAAATTTTTGGCTTAAAAATCGAGAACTTCTTCAGTGATTTTTTATCGTAACTTAGTTTAAACTTAACCGATTTCAGTCTGGTTTGGTTTTTCTTCTTGGTTTTTAAAGGAGAACGTTTCTGCTTATAAAACCCAATTTCTAATTTTTTGAAAATTTTTTCACAATTTTGACGACCCATTTAAATGGGTCAAAGTTTTGGCTTAAAAATCGCAAACCCTTCAATGTTTTTTTGATCATAACTTAGCTTAAACTCAACCGATTTCAGTCTGGTTTGGTTTTTTCTTCTTAGTTTTTAATGGAGATCTTTTCTGCTTTCAAAACTCGATTTCTATTATTTTGCCAATTTTTGACAATTTTGTCGATGTAATTCCCCATATTTCCTTAACCCCAAACTAGCTTTTGAATATCGTCAATCGTGTCTGCTGCCACGTAAACCTTTCTAGCCAGATAACCAAATGGAAATCTTAACCAATTTCCCCTCTTTCATACAAAGATTTCAAAGGAATTTTTAGACAGGTCTTTGGGTCCCCCCGAAGAAATGGCACTGCATCAACAAGTAACAAGAGTATGCAGCAATTTGAGTTTGGCTTCTCTGCATAACAGAGAAATCCCCTCTGGCATTCGTAGGGCCCTGGGGTACACACACAACCACCCACCGTCCGAGAACCGTTCTAATCCCTTTTGCCATGCATCAACCTCGGCAGAAAGGGGTTAAATCCAATTCGGTTCAGCTTTTCGGTGGCCTCACTCACTCCCAACCCGCTGGTAACAACAACAATGCATTGAAGAATAAGCCTCGGGGGTCAGCCAGTAAATAAAAGAGGAAAAAGAAGTAAGCGCAGAATGCAAGGAAACCCTAGGAAATGGGCTGGGATTTTTCAGCTTTTCAGTGCAAGAGCACTTCAATTTCAATGTAATCTCTTTAAAGGTGAAACTACAAACACGGACAAACTTAAATGAGTTTCAATTTCAATTTCAATTTCGAGGGAGTGGCGGCGTGGCGAGTACACAAATAAATCCAGTTTTAGAGATGCCTTCGGTGGACTTTATTTGATTTCATTACTCGCCGGGCTTTTACCTCTCCATTTCATTTCATTTTATTACTTTTCATGTATGGACAATCAAACATTGATGTCAGAATTTAATATGCTGTATAAATCGTTTTGAGCCATTGACACATTCATGCATTCGTTCAGTCGGTCGTTCAGTTGAACATATATATATATATAAATGTGAGTATATACTCGTATTCGTAGAATCAACAAACCAGAGTTGTCTCCATGGAATGTATGTAACCTTTCTCTGTCTCTCTCTCCGGTATTTGTATGGAAAAAATATTTATATTTACACGCATATATAGCCAGGCATCGGCAGCAGCACTTTCATATATACATTTTTTCGTTATATTTTTTATATCTTTAAAAAAAAAAGGGGGGAGCGGCTGGAGAATTTTTCACTCTTATTGCTTTTCGAAGCTTTTCCATGGTTCACATTTCATTTATTTTCATGTGTGCACTTCACAACTTAATACACTTTATTATTGAAAATATTTTTTATTACAAGTGTGGGACTGGCTCTGATCGTTGAGAGGGCTTCCAGGAATTTGGTTTTATATACCTTTTCCTTTTTTTCTGTTTTTCTTTTTGTTTTTGTTATTATTTTTTGGTGGCCCTGACACGCAGCTTTCGTAGTTGTTTGGGGCATTGATTTGCTGCACTCTTTTCCACGAAATACAAATATAAATACAAACCGAAAAGCACTCTGTTTTTGTTTTTTTGTACATACAGTACCCTCCCTCATAACGTGGTATATTTTATATATATGTATTATATTTACCAGACTTTTGCTCCCTCTCTGATTTTGATATTCATGTTGCATGTTGCTGACTTCTGAAGTTTTTTTTCGGCAATTGGAACTTTTTCCTTTGCCTCAAGTGGGGGGGATGTATAAAAAATATGTACAAGAGCACAAAAAACAATTTGAATAGCTCTCTTTGCATTGTTTACTTTAATTTACATTTTATTTTTTCAATTCGTTTTCGGCTCTTTTGGTCGTATGCAAATTTCCTGGCGCTGTGAGAGCTTCTTTAATGAACTAATTTTGCGGCATCGTCCGATTATTTATGTATTTCCCGCTTACTCTCGCCTCGCTGAATTCAATTAGGCGTGTGCCACGTCCCTGCCTGCCTGCCTGCCCTTATGTTTATTTATGCCCCTCGACTGCTGCCTCATTTGCAAAAAGTTCCCCAAACGAAAAGATTCTGGATGTGTCAGTTTGATAAATGATATCAATTTCTTATAGACACCACACACACACGCGCACGCAGACTCCTTGTTTGTTAGGCTTCAAAAGTTTGTTTTAGAATGTGTTTCTCTGTTTTTATTTCAACTCTCAAGACTCAACTTCATATACTCCTCCTCGCCGTCGTCCACTTTTGCCAATTTGACACTTTTAGCGATGCGCGTGTGCCGTGGCACTTGAATTTCAAATGTATCTCAAGGTCTCTGACAGTTGAGTGCATGAATTTTTAATACCGAATGAGGCAATCTCTTAGGGCAACACCGTTCGCAGTTCTCAGTTGCCCCTTCTTCTTGCCAATATATGCTAATCGCCGGAGAGAGTTGTATTCCGGAGTTGAATGAAGCGGAAAACTTTTTGCCAAGATTTGCCCAAGTAAATTATACGAAATTCGAGGGAGATAAGCTGCCCAAAAAACAGGTTGCAAAGTCTAGATAAATGTCAAATGACATAATAATAAAATTTGTTAAGTAATTAACTTGTCTTGGAGCTGAAGATTGGGGAAAATATGTTAATAATGCAAGGGGAAATTATTAATATAATTTAAAGAGTTTCAAGGAAAAGACAACCACAGAAAATTGTAACTGATTTTCTATATAGCATGAAACCTCTTTCTATATTTCTTAACACAACCAAAATCAACAGGTTCCCCGGGAACTTTCCCAAATTTATAAAAAACCCATAACCAGGCCTGCTCTTTTTTGGCAGAAATCAATTTGTTTTGGAAATGCTTTCAAAACTAAAACTAGCAACCATAAATTATGTCAGATATTATTTCAGTCTTTTTTTTCCCCTAAAACAAAAATCTCTGCAATAATTTAAAATGCCAACGAACATTCATAACGAGCATACAATTAACACAAATTCCCCCCTCGGCTATTAGCCCAGAAAAACACACATCGGAATGAACGCACAACACAACACATTAGCCGAGAAATAGCCACAGCCTCAGACGGCGAGATACAGATACATTTGAGAGACCCACCAAGTAGCCAGATACAAGATACAAGCGGCGACAGACGGACGACAAAAACGGCCGCGAGGCAAACGGTTCCCAAGATCCCAATGTAAATGACATAGGAACAAAAATCAAAGAAGGTGGGGAGTGCACTCTAAATAAATTTTAGATTTAAAAGAAATGTTTATAAGGCTTATATTTATTTAAAATGATATTATTTTTAAATTTTAAGGAATTGGAAAGAAGTAGAAACGTGATAGATTTAAGTGATAACTGAGGGGTGCCTGGAACATGAATTTTAAATACAAATTAAATTAGTTTAGTCTTTAGTCTAAATAAGAAATAAGAAGTTTATTAAAAAATAAGAATAGTAGAATAGTTTAAATGATAAATAGGTATTCAAAATTTTGTTTATATTTTATATTATCCTAGGGAATATTTTCACCTATTTTAAGTAGCTTTTTCCTAATTTTTACCGCAGTGCAGCGAAAGGGAAAAACTTTCGGCCACTAATCTATAATGCTGTCAGGCATTAAACAACTGAAAAACCAAATTTGTAACTCATTAAACAAAGGGCAGCGAAAGGGAGAGAAAAAATAAAATAAAACAAGAAAAATGAAACGAAACGAAACTAGCCAAAGTGAATGACTGATAAATGCCATCCGAGTCGCCGGCTGTCTCATTTGGACTGCCAAATAATATTTAATTATAAACAAATAAACGAGGGAGAGCAGCGCAGCCAGAGCCCGGGGTTAGGCACGTCTCGTAAAAGGTGCCGAGTGATTAATTATTATGTCAGGGAATTAAATCAAATATTTGAGTTGACACACAGAGCGAACGGAGCGATGCAAGTCTTATCTGTCCGTTCGAAATCACGAAATGCAAATAAAAATGACTTTAAGGAAAAAATGCCATAATAATTTCTTGCTTTCTTTCTCTCTTTTTCTGCTGTGGCTGTCGCGCGGCATGAAAAATTGTAAAGCCAACACAGGCCGCCGCGGCCAAAGATAACATAATCCCATAGCCCGAAAACCGTGAGGTACCTACCTCCGCCCACCTTTCTCTCCTTTTTCTTTCCGTACGATTTGGTTTCGGTTTTGGTTTTGTTTTTATTTCGATTTGGAAGACGAAAACGGACAAAGAAAGAGGGAAACATTAGCATATATCAATGCCAAATGCAAATAAATCATCAATAACATTTCTCTGCCACTTATGCACCACTTACAGATACTTACGCCAGAGGACAGAGCGATACGGCCGATAGGAGCGAGATACCTGAAGAACAGCGCCTGCTGCTGCTGCTGCAGCTGCGATGCGGAGTGCATTTTCCCTGCAGTGAAAATCCCCTTTTGGAGAGAGAGGAAAAAAACGGCTGAGAATAAACGTCTGTCTAACTAAGGCGCCTTGCATAAATTTACGCCGGGAGGATAAGCCCCGAGGAGGAGGAGATGGAGATGGAGTGGGAGTAAACCCGCAACGAGGGAAATGGAAAGGCAAACATAAAGCAATTTTATGCGTTTTTAAAATGCGGCAATTGACTGAAACAACACACTGGAAAATTCGAGCGAACCGCATGTGAGCACGTTTCGCCTTTTCCGAAGGGTAAATCAAATACGAAAGGAAGAAGGAACTCAGAACTGAACCTCTATGCCATATCTCAGACGCTGATAAGCAATGTAACGCAAATGCTTGATGGTTTGTTGACGACCAACAAAAAGTTCTTGAGAGCGTGTGTAAACATTGGCTGGTTTGCCTGAAAACTGAGTACTCAAGGGAAAACGCAAGGACAGGACAGCGAAGGATCTCCCTCCGAGGCAACGGCAGTTACAAATTGTAGCCACAGCTGTGCGTGTGTGGCTGCTGCTCCTCCTTCTCTAAACCATTTATAAATGTAACAAAAAGCAGTAACAAAGAGCAGTAACCAAAAAAAAAGAAAACCAAACAAGCAAAACAGTGAAAAGAAGCCCTTGGCACAAGTGCACTGCATAAATATAAACACACACAAAGAGATACAAAAACTGAAGATGGGCGAAAATAAAGCCAAGCAAAAGGTGTTACAACAAAAAAACTCAAGCATTTATAAATCGATAATTTAAAGACATGAAACAGCCATAAACACTGGCCTCTGCCATAAAAAAAATCACACTTAAGGAACAACTCCGTCGCGGTTAAGTGCTAAAAGTGCAATTTCAGCAATTGTATCCCAGAGATACATTAGGGGTGTGTGTGTGTTCCGCGCTTAATGACAATTTGACACAGGCAAAATACATGAAATTGAGCAATTTATATGCCAAATGTGTAATTTGAGATACGTTTTGTAGCCAAGCCCGAGATGAGCAGATGTTGGGTTGAGCACAGAACCAAAGAACTTTAATTGCAGCCAGTTGGTGGAGACTATCTATGTGTGTGTGTGGTGCAACATTGAGATACAATGCGTAGCCATGAGATACTTTTCTGTGCTGTGTGTGCTGTGTGTTTCTGCAATAAACTTGCAAAGAACATTAATTGCAACTGCTACTAACTGATGCCAGATGGCAATGTGTATCTGTGAGATGCAACTGAAAGGCGCATGCTTATAAGATTAAAAAAGCAAAGCTTGCATTCAGGCTTTTGTTTAAGTGTTATAAAACTTTATACAATACTATAAAAAGACAATGCATTTGCATTAATTAAATCTATTAAAATAAAACCAAAAGTATCCATGAGTGCCATAAAGATTTTTTTATAAAGTACATTAAAGTACATTCAGATACATTGAAATACAAGTGAAAAACAGTGAACAAAAACTACAAAAAAAAAGTGGAAAAAGATGGACAACAGTGATACGTATAAATAAAATAATACAAAGGACAAAAACCTATGGATAAATATTTCTTTTCTCTGTTTTTTTTTTTTGCTATCCCCCAAAAGCCAATTCATTACTTAAACCAAATATCCCCCTTAATTGCTTTTGCAGAGCATCATCCACAATTAGCGCCATCGCAGGCAAGCAGCCAAGTAGCAACCAATGGAACATGTTGATGCCAGTGCGGGAGTACAACAAGCACATAGCCAAAATACCAAATTGCAAGATGAGGCAGCGGCCAGCGCTTAGAGGAGCATTCGTCTGGATGTGCACGCTGCCGCTTCTGCTGCTGCTGCTCCTAGTGCTGCTCCTCGACGTTGCCCAGGCTTTGGATCCAGCGGCCAGTGGAGCTGGAAGTTCAGGAACCGGAGGAGGAGGAGGAGGTGCCGGTTCTACTGCCGGCGGAAATGGCGGTGCAAATGGAGGCAGCCTGAGCAGTGGACCGCCCACACTCATTGCCAATCTCACGGAACAGGGCAGTCCCGGTGTGTATAATTCGACAATGGGTTAAAATGCTAATTACATTTATATATATATAAAATATTATTTATAAAATATATATGTATATGGCGTTTATGTGGCTGTTAAGCTGACCTTTGTAACTTTAAGTCCCCTACCACAACGAAAGCGATGCCGCCATTTTAGCATTTGTAAGCTGGTTTATGCCAGGAAAATCTGACGAAAACAAGTAAAAGCATATATACCTTATAAATCTGTGAAATAATTCTCTAAATTGAGAAACTAACAACTTTGGAGTGACCAAAGTAGTCATAATTGTCAATATGGCAACACTTTTTCCAATGTGGCTTAAAAGCACTTCTATGATGCAGCAATCTTTACTTCTTAGAATATTATGAATTATAAAAAATCTATTTTTAGTTAATATTTATGGCTAAATATAAAAGGAACTTTAATAGTAAAAAGTGTGGCCAAGATTTTCAGACCTTTTCAAGGTGGCAACCCGATCCTTTGTGTTCTTAACGAACTCGGTCACACTTAACTTGGCTAATTTCACAAGCAAGTGTAAACATGGAATGTGTTTGTGTGCGCCAATGTTTGTGTGTGTTTCCTTGTGCGCATTTCCGGTTTCCGCTTCCGCTGGCTCGCTCGCTTGCCAAGCGGGTGGCAAAAACTATTAGCCACTTGGCGCTATATAACCACGCCCACAGCCCACTAGCCATAGCCACCCAGTCGACCCAGCCGCGCTGAGGCAAAACACTAAGCATCAATTAACCCAATTTTCAGAATCCATTTTCACCTGCAGTTACGTCGGCAAGAGCTTTTGGCTTTTTCACAGTATTTTCCTAGCTGCGTGTTGGCAGTACTCTTTATATGTACATATGTATGTATGCATGTTTTTTTTAGTCGAGAAATAGTTTTTCCTTTACCTTTTGCACAAGCAAATGCCCAAGTGACGGTGTCGAAACCAAGTTCCAACTCCCAAAGTCCCCCATGTCGCCCACTTAATCCTATCGCAAAATGCTGGCCAGGTCACTCTTGTCCAGAGTTTTGTTGCCTTCTCTTCCACCATTTCTTTCCCAGGCGTTGGCTCGATTGTTGTAGTTTGGTTTGGTTTTGGATCTGGATCTGGATCTGGAGCGGTCGTCGCTGGAATGGAAGCTGCAATAATAATTAATCCATTGATTTTGCATTACCTCTTTTTTCAGCTTAAATAATTCACCTTAATAAATTTGCATTCTTTCGCAGCATTTAACAATGAATATTTCAGCAAACATAACCTTTTTTTTGCAGTCAATGTAGGTTTTTTTTTGTAGGTACATATTTGTGTAATAGTTGCCTTTTTCGAGTGGATCCAATTACAAATTGATGAGCAGGTAATGAACGCTATAAACATAGAAGGAAAACAATGCAAAAAAAAAATAACAATAATTTTAATTTAAAAATGCCGCTTCTGTTGCCAACTTTGATTTGCATGTAATGTCATAAATAATTCATTTGATCGCATTCAACATTTATACATAATTCCATCTGCCTCGTTTTGTTCTAGCTGTCGCTATTAATCAAATTATCCGTATACTACGTGCACTTTTAACGTTCTGGTTTTTCTCTCCCTTTTTTTAATATTATATTTTTTTTTGTGTCATTACGTTTAAACAGCCGCCTGGAAATTCGGTGTGACGGAGCAGAGAGCAGCGGTCATAAACTACTGCAGAATGCGGGTGGCCATAAGAACTGACGCTTGATTGATTCTCCCAGAGACAAGGAACACCTGGAACGCGCGATGCCAGATGTCTGGGATAATAAATTTAGGTGACAACATTCGAAATATACATTGTGTATTGCTGGAATCGTTGGGGAAAGGAGTTTACAAATAGTTTGAAATAAGTTCTGTATTTACTTAAGTTCTTAGGAAACTAAAAGTTAAATAATAATTGTGAATAGATGGGTTATTGTCACACCTATTAAAAATTATTTTTTATTAAACGAGAAATAATAAGGAATTAGCTCTATAAGAATATCAAAATTAAAAACTATATACTATAAAGTATTCTCGATAAAAATTAAATAATTTAAAAAAATGAGACCTTCGTTTAGTAAAATTACCCATGTGGCAACCCTTTCCCTTGTATGTTTTATGAATTCGGTCACTTTATGTTTAAGATGTTAAATTTTTATTGTGCTCAATTATATAAAAATATGATTAGAAAAATATATAAACAAAAACTATTTCTGTATTGTTAACTTTTGTAATATGTACTGAATATTTATAATTATAATTGTAATATTTTCTAAAAGATTTTCAAAATCCTATATCCTCTTAAGTTACCAAGTTTGTTAACTAACCTTAAGATCTGTTAATAAAAGCAAACTAATTTATATAAAACAAACCATGAGAAATGTCTTGATGGTGTGTCATCCTTTTTTTTGGTTTCATTTTCATGTTGAAATGTCGATCAGGCAAAGCTCCTCGGCAGGGGGGCGCCGGGACGCAGGAAGTTGTCTTAACCTGTCCATAAAGATGGCACTCCTCGGCCTACACGATTGCCGTTAAAAACTGGTTTTAATCTGAGACTCTTCAAGCCTCCTGTACCCGCCTTGTGCCCCTTGTGGTTCTTGCGGTGCGCCGTGAGATACGTACTTTATGCATTTTCTGGCTGCATCTTGATAGGCCGCACCGGAGACGACGGGCCAAAAAGATTGACTCCAGGCCGAGTGTTGATAAGGCCCCGCACAAACGGCCGATAAAGTCAATCAATCAGCTGGGAGACAGCCGCGTCTCAAAGCGGACTTAATTATCTGTTTTAGATAAAGCCAAGGCCAAAAATAGCCGCGGTTAGTAATGATGTTATGTTAAATATCCCAACAAAAGCGGTCATTTAATATGCCAATTGTGTGGCGAACAATGCCCCATACTTGGTCTTTGGATGGTCTCCATATTTAGGTAGCTTTTAGAGATGCTCGAACAAGACTTTGAATGGCCTTTATTATTATTATTATTGTGATATTAAACAAGCGATTTTGGACGGCTTTCAAAAGGAACCACCTACGTAGAGGTGAAGATCTTTTGTAACTAAATAAATAAAATTCATTTAAAGAAAATATGAATTGATTTTTTATTGGTATTAAGGGGGTTTGGTTTGTAAAGCAGAGAATGAAGAGGTTTGTATGGGAAGTTATTAGCTTTGTTTTGGTATATTTTAGACATTTGTTCTTTACTTTAGATCTATTTATTTATTGAATTTTTATATTTATATTTCCTTTAATTTATTAAGGCTAAGAACAATATTAAAAAGCATATATTTAATTTGAAACTTCCCTTTAAGCCACTTTATAGTATTATAATCACATTCTCAACTCATTTAAGCTACATAAAATTATCCTTTAAATGCCAAAATCCATCGATAATAGATTTGTACTTCCTAAAAAACCAATATTTACTTAATTCCCCTCGTAGAAAAGCTTTGGAAAATCACATTCTTCGCACATAGTTTGTGAAAGAATTTTTCCTTAAATTTCATTTTGTTAAATTGCCTCTAAAATTATGTGCCGAACAATTTGCCAATCCAATTCTCCCTGCCCAAAACCTAGGAGCAGCGACCCAAGAGGAAAACTTGTCGATTGCCAGGCGGCGGGACCCTGGCCGAGGCGATGCGAAATAAAACTTTCACATAATGGCTTCGAAAGTTGCACACTTTGGAGCAGAATTGAACTCACCTTTTCGGTGCTTTTGGGCCTGGCCCACCGAAACTTGTGCCGTTCCTTCGCCGAACAAATAGTTGGCCATAAGAAGTTGTTCAAATATTTATTTACTTTTTCAAGTTGCGAACATATTTCTTTTTACCCCGAGTGTGTGTTGTGTGTGTGTTTGCCTGGTTTGGTCCAATGTTTATGTATAATTCCCTGGGCCAAGTTACCGGCAGCTGCTGCCACTTTTAGCACTTCTCTCCTTCTGGCCAAAAAAAAAAAAAGGAAAACTAATAACAAATCTTTTCATTAGTTGCGTTAGACAAGTTAGTTAAAAAGTGCACTTTACGCAAACAAATGCTTGTCTATTAGAGGGAAAATTCAACTAAGACCCCAGGAACAAAAACGAAATAAAAATTGAATAGAAAAGAAGAAAATCAGCTAAGCCAATAACCAGGAAGAGTAGGAAGGTATTTTCTTTCTCTCACAGGAGAAGTTCGCAGCCGCACGAAAGGTGCAAAAGTTTTGCAGAGCTACTGAGCATAATGAAAGCATAACATTTAGTTAGCACTTGTGTATTTGCTATATAAACCAAGAGCAGCCGCCCCCCTCAACCTCAGCTGGGATAGACAACAACTTTTCATTAATAACTCAAAAATGTTTTGTCTTCAAAAGTTCGCATAGACACACACACACACCTCATCTTCTGGGTGAGGGAACTTTTCGGGAACTTTTATACTGTTGTGCTGAAAACAAATCAAAGGAGTTTCCGACAAAGTTACTCTTGTATTTTTCCCCCTTTTTCCTTAATGCTTTTTTCACATTTTTTGATGACTCTGAGTGGAAAAGACTGGTGACAAACAATGACAACGGCAATGAGCAAAGCCCAGCCCATGACAATGGCAATTAAAGCTATAGCTACAGCTAGAATCGGTCCGAAAGTTTGCCCATAAAAAAAAGTGGATGGAAAACAACTATGGCAAATGGGTAAAAACTCTGGTAATAAAGTAAAATTATGATGATTTTCTATTTGGCATCCCCGCCAGAACAGAACAGAACAGAACAGAATCGTTTCAAAGCATTTGGCGCGAAAACAAAGGACCATAAAACCGGGTCGCATCCTGACCAGCATCACTCCCTGCCTCCCCCTTTGAAAGGAAACGAGTGGAAAAGAAATTAAATGACAGGAAAATGTATATATATATAGTATACTATATAAGTATTAAGCGATAACATTGTTGTTTTATCCCCGGGAGCGTTAAGTGAAATCATTCACGGTCGGGCGAGCTGTCGAAGGAAATTTGTTGGCGACACGATTAAAATATATATTTTTATACATGTTATCGCAAAGGAAAGGCAAGAAAAATAGCTGAAAAGTTTGTAAAACTTTGAAATAAGTGAAAAATAGTTGCAGCCAGTAATAAGATGTTGAAAATTATGGTGACAGCTGGAGGAAGGGAAATTACAAGGAGATGAGTTAACTGATCTCAGGGGAATGGGTGAAAACTGAAAGGTTACGTGTCATAATTAAATGGAAAATGCTTTAGAATTTCTAAGAAAATGCAACTCTTTTCAGTATATATTTATAATTATTTATTATTTGTCTTTACTTTCTATTATGAGCGGAGTAAACGAATTTAAATGCATTTCAAATATAGTTTCTTTAGGCAACAACTACCCCTTGAAGTCTACCCTGTACTATCCTTTATATTTTATAATTAATTAGCAAACTTCTTTAATTTAAAAACTCCTTTCCAACTCCTTTTAGCAACTTTTCTATGCCAACCCCACAATCCTTTTACAAATTGCTGTATGAATGATTTTCCAGTTTGCTGTCAAAGCCTTGCAAAATTTCAATTTCCATTCTGCCAAGTCCTTGTCGTTCATTATCTGCTTTGTAATGTCTGTTTATTAACAATAACGAATATATATATATGTTTAAAGCAGAACATGAAATGGAAGAGTAAAGCAGGGAACGGCAAAGGGAAAGCGCAAATAATGTTTAAACAATTTGTTGTCGTTTCGTTTCATTAAATGTCTATTCGCCTTCATTGACCAGAGGCCCCACAGGCTGCCGAAGAAGTCCTTTCCCCCCTCTTAGCACTTGACTACGACGACCACTGTGTCCGTATCTCGGGGCTGTCATTATAATTTGCAAAAACTCGCTGGGAGAG
The DNA here is from genome assembly GCA_008042635.1 of Drosophila nikananu. NCBI lineage: Eukaryota > Metazoa > Arthropoda > Insecta > Diptera > Drosophilidae > Drosophila > Drosophila nikananu. Next base: position 34,904 of record VNJV01019411.1, on the reverse strand, counting down.
CGAAAAGAAAAAAATCTAAAAAAAAGAATTAGCAATAAAATGAAAAGCAAAGTGAAATGGCCGCAGGAACTGAATCTCTGAGAGAGAGCGCGAGTCGTGGCCACTTGTTGCCACTGCCAGTGATTTCCTGCCCCTCTCCACCACCACCAGCAGGAGGATGACGGGGCAGGAGGAGCATGAGGCAGCTTGCGGGGGCGGCGACTGGCGACTGACGCTTCCCGGAGCTTGGCGCTTCCACTTGGCAGTGTCCGTACGCGAAATTATTATTGCTCTTGCCTTCCTTTTCGAGGCAATCCATTTGTACCCTGGGAATGTGATGGTACAATGTGTTCTTGCTGTTGGAAATTTAAATTTATAAATATTTGTATTTATTCTTGTTTAACTTTAAGGTTTTAAAGAGTATCTAAAGGTTCTTAGATGGTAATAATCAAAGCAATTGATGCTAGCTTAAATTTCTTTATAAGAAAGGTTTCCTTATGTTTCTTGGTCTCTCAAGAATAATTTTTTCTTACCCCTAATATAAGCTTACCTCCTCCTTAATCTGTATATGAATATCTTCTTTCTCTCTATTACAGAATAATCTTTTATTTTACCACTATTATTTTTCTATCAAAGGTGCTTTAAGTACCCAGGGTATCCTCAAGTTCTTCACTCTAATTCTAACTAACCAATAGCCATCATTTTTTTGTCGTTGTTCTTTTTGTTTGTTGGTAGCTGTAAAAATTATTATTTTTATGCTGCCTGGCTGGCTAGTCAAGTCGACTAAAAGTGGAGCTGGGAGAGGAGAACTGTAGCCGGAGTCGAGTCTGTTGCCGTCTTCATGCCACTTGAATGACTCATTAAAAGTGATTTCATTTTAAAACATTTTCCTCGCTGTGGTCGCTCCTCCCTTCTCCCCTGATCCTTCGGCTGCAGATACCCAGATCCCTTCTTCCCTGCTCCTCCGGCATTGTCGTTTTCTCCCGGGCTTAGCAACTTATCAGCTGGCTGAGCGCCGAGCCGCCTCTCATTTCCTCCGGTCTCCAACTTGGCTGTCATTTAATTTACTTTCGAGTTTACTTTTTTAATTCGCTTAGCTACTTTGACTGCTGTGTGCGTTGCTGCCGTAAATCCTTCAGAGAAAAAATAAAGAGCAAAAAAAGCGGATAATACAGGCCGAAGAGGGAGACACAGGACACTTGGCCAAAGATAAGCGCCGTGAAGTCCACTCTCTACACACAAAGAAAGATCAATTAATTTTTATAGTCTTGAAAGGTTCGATTTATAGTAATTGGGAGAACAATAAGGGAGAACAATTAATAGAGAAATGTATGTTAAAATAGATTGTATTTATTGTGAAATAAATGTTATACGAGCTAAGAAAACCTTTTAAGATATATTGTCATATAGAATTCTTTGAAAGTCTTAAAACTCCCACAAGAAATATAAATTTTAACTGAGTATTAAATTTTTTAGTTGGATTCCTAAGAAAGTATAATATTTTAAGATGAAAATTCATACTTTTTATTGCTTTATTATAGATTTTCCATTGCTAAAGATTCTTATTTTTTATTGTGTAACCATTCAGGCCAAGTTACTTTGCCTAACAGGATACAACGATATTGGAATGTGCAATGTTGCTGGCTTGCTATGGCAGCAATATCGCAGCCCGTTCGGCTTTTGTCAGCCTTTTTTTTTGTTACCTAATTACCAGATTAGCTGCATTATGCGCCACACCGGGCGCATAATAATAACATGGCCAACGAGCCGAATCCTCTTCCCGCCCAGAGCCATGTTGCATATTCTCATCGCTGCTGCCACTTGAGGTAGCGGCAACAACATGATGGCTTCCAGAATGGACCCACGCACGTTCCGGGGGCCCCTTCAGGGTTTTCCAAGGAGTTGCAGCAGAAAACAGATCCAGGGCTCAGTATATTTAAATCAAGGGGGTTTAGGGGTAGGATACGGGTGAGATCTGAGAGCAAGTGGCTCAAGGAGTAAGCTATGAAATACTTACAAAGTTAATTGGAATTTTTAGATAAAAAACCTTTAGAAAATGCAGTAAGTTAGAGATGATTTTTAGAAACTAAAATTAGGCTAAAATACTTAGGAAAATTTATAATAATCTCTGGTTTTAATGTAGTTTATTTCCTATAATTAATTCTTCCTCAAACCTTGACATTTTCTCTGGCTTTCCTGTATGTTTATATTTATCCTTCAGCAAGCAGGTGCAGAGTGGCTTGAAAACCTGATCTATTGAAGACCTACGGCCTAGTGTCGCTCCACTGTAGTTACCTCGCTGAACTCAACCCCCTGCGATTCGCTTTCATTAGAGCTGCAACTACGTACGATATAGCCACTATATGTAGTGTGCCGAGTGTGTGTCGAGTGTGTGTGTGCCTGGCTGGGGTCGAGAATTGGTGGCAGCTGTGTGGGCGTTGCTGGTGGGCAATAAATTTCCATTTAGCCATGAACAACAACTAACGGCTTCTGCCGGCGACTCAACCAACTCAAACTCTCGACCTCAGCCCGAGCCGGCGAACGAACCAAAACCGAACCGAGGCGATATCCATGCCGCTGGGAGCCAGCGAGCCGCGGCTCATTGAAGCGTCACGTGGAAATGGTTATAATTGCATCCGCGCTACGCCCCCTTGTGCCACTGTCCCCCCTGCTCCTTGTACATCAGGCGATGGCTGTACACTTTGGGAAAATTTGTGGAGGTTTGAAAGGGATCAAAAATTGTATTGGTATAAGAGAGAAAATATATTAATTTTTTAATTATCAACAAATTTAGTTTCAAAAACCATGGTCCCTTGTTTAAAGAAAATTTAACTATTTCTTATTATTTGTAATTATTTTGAAAACCATTTTTTTTATCTAAAATGAATAAAGTTAAAAATAAAGTTCACAGAATTATAATAATTATCAAAGGGTTTATTCTGAACTTTAATTTTTATTAGTATTTATGGTTTTCGCCATAACAAAGTTTTTTTTATAAATAATTTATTGTATTTTCAAGATTTTAAGAAATGGTTTAAAATATGGCATACAATTCTGAAGGTTTTCAAAACTGCCTTATAATTTCCAAGGGATTTTTCGATAACGTTATGAAATAGTATTTATTATTAAAAGTCTTAAGAATTCAGACAATGTAAAGTCTTTATTTTTTTTATTTTAACCTAATTCTTTATTTACTTTAAAACTAATTATGTTAATTTTTTTTTGCCCATTAACGAAGTCCCTCGTTTTCTTTTAGTGTAGCAAGTGAAACTCGCGGACGCGAACTGTCGCTGGCTGTGGCACAGGGCAATAATTTTGACGCTTGATTGATCAAAGCAGCGTCCTCCGAGCGTCCAGAGCAGCACAGTTGTTTTTTTTTTTATTTTATTATCCGTTTTTTTTTATTATTGGTGAACCGGCCAAGTTACAACACTTTTACACGCTTCTGTTCGACGCCGTCTGTCGGTTCTTCTTTTTTTCCTACTTTTATGCAGCGTTCAAAATTTTTATTTTTATTATGCAGCAGTCTATCTGCTGTTACTACACATCCAGCAGCAGATACAGATACACATGCCGCTCGGGCTGGCAACCAGCAGCTATTACAGCTGACTAACTGACGGCGGACAAACTGAGGGACTGACGGACTGACGGACAGGAGGAGCGACTTGAGTGTGCAATAAATCAAATTTTAAGTCGCCTTTGAGCAAAGTTTAAATTGCAGCCGGAAGCCCCTGGAGAATTAACTATCATGGTTTATCAATAGTTTTAAGCCAACTTTGCAGCCAAGTCGAAAGGAAGCCAAAGCCATAAGAAAAATTGCAAATTAAACTGTCCGATGTGAGGAGATGTTTACACCCTAAAAAAAAGATCAACTGACGATCATTAAATGCATGGCTCTCTAAATTAACAATCCAATTACGAGGACTTAAACCGTATGTTAGCGAGTCTATCAAACGCAGCTTAGGGGGAAATATTTTATTGGGTACTTTTATTGACTCAAATGCACGTTTTTGTGGGTATGTTTTTAATTTTTATAGGTTAGTTTTTACTAGGCAATAAGGGCCCTTTTTATGTAATAAAATATACCCTTTAGTTGAACTATAAACTCTTTGAAATTACAAGCTATTTTAGCTTTATTTTATGAACTAATTGGAAAATCAACTGAAAACAAAATAATACAGCTTGCAAACTATTTAAGATTGTTTGCTGAATTACTAAATAATTAAATATTTATACTTTCGAATTAATTAAAATGTTTAATAAGTAATTATTACTTGAATTATTTACCTTATTGTTATATCATTTCTTATATCATATTTACTGAATAAAAAACCCAGAAACTACAAAAATAAAACAACCAAAAGGGAAGTTGAAACGTTTCCCTTTCGCAACTCGGTACATAAAACGTGTCTGTGTCGGCATAAATTAGTTTCTTATCTAATTTGAATGCAGCTCCAGATGAGGTTGTTTTTGCTTTTGATATCCGAGGACTTTGTTTCAATTTGCCAGCCCTTTGATGTGTGTGTGTGTGTGTGCCTGCCATAATCCCAGTTGCATCCTTGTTGAAAATTCCATCTCATGGATGGATTTCTTGGGGGACAATTATGAATGCCACCTGCAAGTGCAAAACAATGACCACGGATAGGCTAACATAGGAGAGAGATCTCCGGACAGCAGCAGCACTCACCAATCAATCCGATTTTCCTTTGCCTTTCCCCTGGGTGGCCCCAGGCAGCGCAACAATCTCAACTATCGGTGCATCCATACATCCATGTTTTGTGGGCCGCCCGGATAGATACATGTTTGGATTGGGGACGCCCTTTTTTGGACTCCCCCAAACGACCTGGAACCCTCGATCTGCTATTCACTTTTTGCGGCCCCATCTCACGTTCCTGGTACTCCTCCACCACCTCCTGGTCGTAGCCCAGTTTCAGTTACAGTTCGAAAACAAAGCCACTAGGCAATAGTGCCAAACAAAGTGCACGTATCTGCAAGATACACGAACCGAAGCGCCGCTGCCTGGGACGAGGACTAAGGGACTGCCTGGGAGGCGGCCTCGGGGAAGGGTGTCGGCAAGGAATCCGGCCATGGATTTTGGCTTAGGCAAATGTTGCTAATAAAACAATTATGCACTACACAGAGCAGGACAGCCCAGAAATGGGGACAATGGCAAAGTCTGTGCGATAGAGATGAGCTCGGTTTGGCAGTGTGTGAAAGAAGATATTACAAAGGGCTGAGTCTTTTTTTTCTAGGGTAATAGTACACTTATTAATACATTTTTAAATAATTTAGATTAGTGAATTTTTTTAATAGAAAGAATAACTTCTATCTTTCTTAGATCTGATTAGTGTAACCAGCACACATTTGGAAGCATTACTTTATTTTGGGTGGGTCACTTTATTTTTTTCAAGCTACCTTTCAGTATTAGTAGTAAAATAACGAAATTAATTCTTTATTATAATGTTGCCCAGCCGTAAATACCAAAATATATAAGGATAATGTGTCCACCTCTCGTTCTGCCTCCTCAAGCTACCATCTCTAGTCTGGTCAGCTGATGCTTTGATGCACTGCTTCATTGTAAATTGGCTTAATTAATTTCTTAGCCTGACCATTTTTGTACTAGTAATATATGACTTACACCAAGATACTGATCTCTTATATGCTTCTTAGACATAGATAGCTAGCAATTTCTAAAACGGTGTGCCCATCTCTCGTTCCTCCCCATCACGCGGCCATCTCTAGTGTGACCAGCACCACCTTTGATGCAGTGCATCATTGTTGCTGACTGCTTTCTCCGCTTCGAAGCGAGACCATTGTCTGCCCGTCGGCGGTGGCCTGTAACTGTAACTGTAACTATGCGAAAAACCGGGTGCATATGTGCTGGCGGGTGTGCGGTGCTGCTGCTGCTGCTACTGCTGATGGTGTTGGGTGCTGGGTTTTGGTGTTAGTGTTGGGCATGGAAACTATGCCAAAACAATGGCGCCTCAATGCCAAAGACCGGCCGCAAAAAAGGAGAAGTGAACTCTGCTCCGCTGGATCTGAATCTGAATCTGAAACTGAAGTTGGAACTTTTTCGGTTACTCATGGCGGGGAATTAATCGGTGAGGCGAGGAGAAGTGTGGCCTGTGAGCTGTCTGGAGACTTGTAGCTGGCAGCTTTCGGTCGCTCCTGCCGCATAACTTATAGGCCAGAAAACAATGCGAGACGAAAAACCGAAAATTTCGTTGTAATGAAACTTGTTCGGCGCTGTTTTGTTGTCATCGTTGTGTGCCGCTGCCTTTGCCGCTGCTGCATGTATCTTTTAGATAATCTTCATTTCTCGTTTGCGGCTAATGGCCTGGCACACTGGACTCGCACTCAAGGATATCGCCGCCTGCCGGAGTCATGCTTTATGGCCACTATCTTTCGGGCTCGGACTCATTCTTTGCTATACCGTACACTGGGGAAAATTTACGAGTATAAAGAGTGGAACTAAAATATTTAATACAAAATATTGACTACAAATTGCACTGGGAAAGGTTTGGAAAATGTGCAAAGTTGGTTAGTTTTAATCATTAAAACATATTTACTGGTGGAATAAAATTACTATTAAAAAGGGAACATTTTATGTATTCTCAGTTCTGCCTGATATTTATTTCAGTGCACTCATCTTCTCACTATTCCCTGCTCCTTCCGCCGTATCTTTTTTTCCTTTTTGCTCCTCCGTCTCTCTAAATGGGACACGTTGCGGTCTGTGTGTTGATGAGTGCGCCCCGGCTAAGTGAGGACCAGCAGCCAGCAGCCAGCATCCCAGCTTCATCCTGGCCTGCATTTCGGGCCTGGCCTGGACTTGCCTTTTTGCGGCGGCTCTCATACACACAAACACACACTCGGGCGCTCACGCTCACTCACATATTTAGAGATACTCAAATACAAAGATACATTTGGACTTCCTACCATTTTAGCTGCTTTGTTTGATGGGCGGCGCACACGACTGACTGGGAACGGGAACTGGCCAGCTTCCTGGGACCCAAAAACCAAAAACCAAAAAAAGTAAGGAAAGAGAACCCCGAGACTGGGTCGTCTTTTTGCAACTCTTAGGCTTGGCTTGGAAAGATGTGTGCCAGATTTTTGTGCGGCCCATTGAAATTTGAGATATTCACCCTGATATTAATACAAAAGGCCGGGCCTGGGTCTGGTCTGGGCCAAGGAGCGGCCTCGCCCAAAAACCAGCGGAACGCAAAAACGCAAAAACGCATCTTCTGGTCGTCGCGTGGGCGTCTTCCCAAGATTGGTTTTATTTTTTCCCCTCTGCAAGTCTGGAATGTTGAAGCCTCTCGCTCGTCTCATAATTTTCATGAATTAGCCGTGGCCCATAAAAGGCAAGACAATGCCCGGATTGTTTTCTTTTTGTGCAAGTTGCAGTTTTGTATTTTTAATGTCTGTATAAGCGGATTTGTGGTCTGTTCAAACAGGGATAACTGTGATTAGAGATTAGGGATTGTTGGTTTTATTTAAGCTATGGAATTGAGAAGGAAAAAAGAAAGCTTAAAATAAATTATTGGAGGTTTTTAATGAGAGAATGTGTGTCAGATTGTAGTTTATATATAATAAGAATTAAGGGAATACCACAAGATATAATACAAAAAGCATAAATTAACTTCCGCTTGTATAATTTAAAGTAAAGGCATTATTAACGAAAATACTTTCTAAATCTATTTTATCAATGAAAAACAATTAGTTATCCTATTAAAAATAAGTTATTTTGACGACAGAATAACTGACATATTTTAATTAATTTATTTAAAACAATTTATCGAATTGCCCCAAGCTATAATATATACACAGCTGAATAAATCATAAAATAGGCATTATTTTTTCCTCATTTACTCTCCCCTAAAATGCTAAAACATATTTAATAGAATTAAGCACATATATTTAAAAACCTAAACCCATTTTTTTGATGTCTAGACATAATTGTCAGCTGGTTAGACTTCGCCTGCAATTAGCAGATTTATCAAATGCAGTCCTTGAGCCGCGGCATTAACATTCAATTCCATTACCTGTCGTACATTAAAAATATATTTAATTAAAATTTAAATGTGCGACTGCCACAAATTAAATAAACAATTTTTAATTGAGCCGGGGCACAGAAAGCAAATAAAAAAAGTTTTCGAAAACAAAAATCCATGGAACAATGTGGAGCGTATATAATAAATATGCAAGAGCATATACCATGCACATTGGCCTGCTTTTTCCAGTTTTCTGTCAATAAACCAATTACAACAAGAACAGCATTTGGGAAATTGGGCAAAGAGGGAGAGGAATAATTCAGCAACAATGGTAATAACATGCCCCGACATGCGTGCAGAGAAATGCAATTAAAAAATGTGTTTTTTAATTGGACTCCTCCTTTCGCCCACCTGCCGTGACATTAATTTGTGTTAGTCCAACACACCAAATAAAAGCATGAAAACCTCGATCCCGAACACGAACAATTGCATTTGCGAAATTCGAGACTCGCCGAAAAATTCCAATATCAAGTCCGTGGAGTTCCCCAAAGTTCTTTAGCCTTTTTGTGGAGCGAAAGTTCCTTTTTTTTTGTGGGTAATTTGAGACGTGGATTTATCATATTCATACCGAGGGAACAAAAAATCATGGGGGGGCCCGGTGTCATTGGCATTGTCACATCGCCTTGTCTGGCGCCCTTTAAATCAAAAGTAAAGCCAAAAAAGTTGAGCCCAAAAATGAAGACAAATTTTTGAAAGTTAAGAAAATTGATGAGCCTCGTATTTTCGGTGAGAGTATTGTTTTAACCAAGCTTTTCGTTTTTCTTTCTTTACCTTTCTACCGTTCCCGGACTGAAAATATTAATATTAAATATGAGCAAGTTTTCGTGGGGTAAGTCTTCCTTTTTGGGGGTTGCATTTAAATTAGGTTTGAAAAATGCTGAAATAGCAAAGACTTGGCTGTGGAAATTTCCATCTTTTGGGGGATGAATGTAGAAGGAAAAGTTTCACAAGTTATAAAGTGCAAAGCTATTTTTAATAAGTTATTTTAAAGAGATATGAGAGTCTTTAGGAAGCTAACATATAGAAGTGTTGGTTTGGGAAAGCTTTATGTTTCTTAGAACGAGGTTTTCTTGAATAAAACATAAAGTTTTCATAGTATTTTATTTTTAAATAATATCTTTAATAAGTACTGTCGGAAATTGACTGATTGTTAGTTTAAAATAGGAAAGTTTAACTATGGGAATATATAGTTTTTGTGGCTGTAATTAATTTAATCACAAATAAAAAGGAATTCGAATGTTTAGAGGCCAGTAAATTAAAATACACCCTAGAGAAAATTCTTTTTTAAATATATATCTTCAAAAATGTGTTAATAACTTTATGATTTAATTTAAGAGTTCTTTAAAACCTAAAAAAAAAATAACGAAATCTAAAAAATCTAGCAAAAAGAAGACTTTATCCCCCTATTTTAACATCAATAAGACATGTCCCTAAATGTTAAATTGGCATCTACCATTTACCAATCATTCGTACCATCTTGCGGACAGATTGTGGGTTAAATTCAGCAACCACTCGACACCAGCAATGGGTCCTCCGGAAAAATGTGATTTTAAATCCAGTGGAAACTCTGGACTTGATTAGCATCCAACTGGCCGCCGGCTAATGCTGGATGCCTTGGCCATAAACTACGAGTATTTGGGCCTGTGCTGTGCTGCTGCTGGGAGATGGCCAACCCAAGGCAAAGTCATCTTCATCGGCGGCCCCATTTCACTTTGACCCTTTTGGCCTCGCCATCCCGCTTCTCTACCCTCCATCTCCGCCTCTGTCCAAGCTTACTCTTCCTACTCCGCATCCCCCCCACTTGTCGCATCCACTTTTGGCCTGACGCAGAGCTCCCATCATGGCCAAACATTCAAACATTACCAAACATTACAATCCCCAGCAGCGGCTGGAGGGGGAGATGAAGGGGAACCAGCTGGAGGGGAGCAGCGTCATTCATTCGGCATGCAAATGCGCAGATCGAACTGATAACATCATGCCATATACGTCGGACCCACAAGCGACGGGGATTCCAAAGAGGGGAGGGCGGCATATTCGCGCATAGTTTTGCTTTTTTTACAGCATTTTCAAGGGGTATGGAGGGAGATTTTTAGGGTATATCAGGCTTAAGGTCTTTTCATAAAAATTTGCTAATTGCAAATGGTAAATTCCTAATCAGCTTGTTCTTTTTAATAGAGGGCTGGAAACTGCCACAAAGCCTTTCTTTTTTTTTGATAAATAAACAAAAATAATTGCAAATATTTTGTTGATTAATAAAAAGTGCTTATTAATGTATTAATTGATGAGCTGCCCCTCTGAAACTCTCAACTATAAATTAATTAATTGGTCTACCACTTACCGCCTTTTTTGTAGTATCATTAATTGTTGTGTGGGAAAGCTGTTAGTTGTTAAGCTAGCAATTAATTAATTAATTGTACATTGAAGGAAGTTTAAGTAATTAATTAATTGTAATGTTTGAAACTCAGAACTAACCAGTAATTAAATGTAAGCAGCAAAAGTAAATGATTTACTCAAAATACATTGAAATTAAAATGTAATAATTATACCTTTCTTAATACAAAATTAATTTATATTATTTGAATAATTGTTTTAAGTGAAATTACTGTAATAAAAATTATATAAAGAAATTGTATATAATTTACAGGTTCTTAGATATTCTTATAACTATTTTAAAATTTGTATTTCAAACCATGAATGGTAGGTATTCTATTCCTTTCAATTAAAAATAATAACAATGAAGGTTCTTGTGCTCCATTTTAATCATTTTACAAAAACTTTCTGTAACCTTTAAGTAGCCTTACCTTACCAAGTAAACCCATTAAATGAGTAAATCCCCATCAAGCCTCATAATGGATATTCCTTAGTCGAGTTACATTTGGCCGCCTCTCTGCCTGTTCATTTCTCCATTTGGTGTGCAAATAACACACGGGCGCAATGGCCCGGCTTTCGCGCCCAGTCAGAAGCGGCAACAATGTGGTAGACAAACTTTTGGCAGAACACAGATAGTTTCGCAAATTAAATTGCGCCGACAGCGTGGGGGGGACTGGTGCACAAGCAGAGGGAGGGCCCAGACAGAATGAGGTCATCATCACGACGACAGACGACACAGACGGGGACGAGAAGGACGACGACGACGACCATGGCGGCGGTTCAAAACCCGAAAAAGCCAATAGGCCAAAAAAAAAAGGCAGTCACAGTTACCAAAAAAAAAAAAAAAGCACCCAGAATAGTGGCAACAGCAGCAGCAGGAGGAGCAGCAGCTGCAGCACAGCTGTGGATGTGTGGCAAATGCAACACTTTCGCTAACAACCCGCCAACCAACTAACTTCGCCGGTTGTAATGCATTGTTGTCTGCCTACCCCCAAAGACACTCCCGCCCCCCTAAACCTGTCAACCCCCCCGAAAGAAGTGGGGGGAGGTCGAAGGTGGAGCCACCGCTAAGTGCAACTTTTGACTTTTGCCGGCCAACGCGCAACGTGCAATGTGCAACATGCGTGCCTGTAACACATCACGTGTGCGGAAAGCCCAATGCTAGCCCAGCGACACTGAGAGAAAACCCAGGGTCTTTAAGGGAAACCAGTAAGAAAGTTGGACTAAGTTTTAAGCCAAGGTTTGAAACTCCACTACCTATATGAGGACAGTGCGAGTGAGAGCAAGATGGAGATATAATACTTACTAGGGTACAACTTTATTTGTTAATAACTCCTATGTTTATTAAGCGATAGTGATACAATTTTTGGCACATGTTCATACAAAAATATTATTTACTTGCATATATTAATTTTTAATAACTAAACAATATATACATACAAAATTCATAAATATATAAGAAGAAGTAGAGTGCCAAGTTAATTTAAAGAAATTTAAAATGCAAGCCTTTAATCTAATTATTTTTATCAATAATTAATTGAAAAGGTTTCACTTGCTTCTATGGATATTCTCTTAATTTCTCTCTGTGCATTACCCGCTATATTAAACCCACTCGCGAGACGCATAAAGTTTTTGGTTATAAAAATGTTAACAACGCTGTCAACGACATGTCGACGAGGTCGACGTGCATCAGGCGGTGGCAGCCACACAGAGCAGAGACTCTCTAGGAGCAGCAGCAGCAACCACCGATCGCAGGCAAAGTAATAAAGTCTCGAGTAAGTTGCTATGCAAACTCGCACACTCACTCACTTATTCGCACATGTGAAAGCCACTCCCCCAAGCACACACCCTATACTTTTCCCTCGCCCACCCACACGTACTTCTATAAAATTCCCATTTTTATGGCAAGTTTTGGGGAAAATGAATTTTTGATCAACTGCAGCAAAGTTCAAACCAACTCACACACTCATGTACATACATATGCAGCGAAGTCATCTTCGTCTTTATTCGCCAGAATTTAAAATTCGGAGGCTTAGGGAGAGTCATGAAATAAAAAATTAGTGACTAGTAGGAAGGAGGATACGAAAAAGACTGGAAACCCTCATATAGGGTTTGGGGTTCCTTTAAAAAAAAAATGGGGAAATGGGGATGAAAACGAAAGACAAAGAAAGTTATTGGGGATGGTAAAGAAGCTGGGAAAGGGAGTGACATAACAGCAAAGAAGAATAGGAAGGAAATTGGTTTTGAAAAATATTTGTAAGGATTTAGCTTAAACGAAAAAGAAAGCTAACTTCAGAAAGTATACATTAAAATCTTTTAAAATTTAAAAAATATAAATAAGAAACTTGTATCCTTTAAATGAACCTTAGCTCCTATTTTCTAAGCAAGGTATAGACCCTATATAAAACCCTATGCTGCTTCTCCAGAACTTTCTTTCATCTCCTCGTTCCCTTTTTCACACTTGCAACACATCCTTTTACCCATCCCTTGGCCAATTAAGCATCCTCACTTTGAGTTCTCTTCGCCGCCCGCCCCCCCAGAAACACCCACTAACATTTCCCCATTGGCTTATAAACTATATTTCCCCCACACATCCACATATGCACAGAAGGAAAGTGGGGAAAATGGGGGAAAAGAGAAGAAAGAGGGAGAGTGCAAAGAAGCCACTGACAGACCTCCGAAGCATTTGCCATTATCAAAGCAAAAAGGCGCCGCATCACTCTGACCTCTGGACCCCAACCTCCTTTCCATCTTACATACCCTTTCTCCTAGAGATATTTTTAGCACTGAAAGGATTTTGTGGATCCTTTGAAAAAGTTATATACAAAAATTAATAAGAAAGTAGACTATACTTTAATAGATAATTTAATATTTCATCCAGCTTTGACTGTGATAAGTAATGCACAATTCTTGGGTATATCTGATAAATATAAATTATTACTCACAATTAAATATAGAAATTTTAAATAAATATAATAAGAATTATAAATAGGCTTCTTTTTAAAATGTTGTATACATTTATTAATACCTCTTTAGGGGAAATTATATAAAGGGCTGTTGTAAACTTAAATATTTATTATTCTTTAGCTTCTTAGAAAATTTATATTTCGAAAGGATAAGGACAATTTTATTGGATTGCATCTTTTAAGTTATGTTAGGTTCTATATTTAATGATATATATTTTTCTTCTTTTACCCATCATTGTCTTCACACTTTTAGATTATTTAATTTTTAAGTTTTATTATTTTTAATTATTATTTCTTATGGTGCATACCTCAAACTCATTTTGGTCGATGGTTACTTTAGCCATTTGCCTTACGGCAGCTTACTTTTGTAAGTTGTTGTTGCCACTGCTACTGGTGTTCCCATTGCTGCTTCTGATGTTGCTTCAGCTAGTTGTAGTTGCCACTGTTTTTGAGCTTGATGTGGTCCTGCAGCAACTTCGACAAGGACAAACGTCAGGGAACCAGCCCATCAACTTTGCTTTCTATTACACTTACACATGCCACACACGCACAACCAGCTATACACACACGCACACACTGAGACAATTGTCGCCCTCGGTGACCCCCAAGCGACGCACCAAAAAAATGAAGCGTGGAAAAAATGATTCTAAAGAATATTTCAGAGTTTATACAAGCTTTGAATACCCTTCAGGTTTCTTACATTCACTGTAACTAAAGGTAAACCGAAATAAAAAGATATTTATTTTATGTGTAATGTTTGACCTTTATTGACATATTTTTAAATAACTTTGTTTAATGTAGAATCCTTCTTTAACCTATTAAAATCTTATAATAAAGTCTGGCACTATTTAAAAACAATATTTTAAATATATATTCGCTTCCTAACTTTATCAAAATTTGTATTACGTACAATATTAATACATAAACGCTTTTAGAACTATATAAAAATATAAAAAATAATTTAAAATATAGCAATATTCATTTTTTAGTTCACAAATAGTATTTATCCCATCTGGATTTTAGTGCAACACATCCTCCCTGTATCATATTTAGCATATCCTTTCTTCCTCCATATTGCATACATCCTCCCCCAGTTATAGTACCCACTATCAGCGTATAAACCGAATGTCGAAACGTTGTAAATTCATAAAATTTGCTGTTTGATGCGTTTTCAAGTAAATTGAGTTCCAACCCTCGACCGAAGTGGAATGAAATAAAAACCGCACAGACATTGAAAACCGGTGGCGGGCTCATTGGTTACGGGGGGAGAGAGACAACCCCCCCAGTTGGGGGAGACGAGACAGAGACGGAGCCGGCGACGCCTGCCGCATGTTAAATGTCATTTTTATGGCGCTTTGATTATATTTTCTATTATCGAAGACATTTCGGGCTCCACACGAAGGCAACCGCCCCTTCAGAGTGGGAAAAAGCCACCCTTGCCGCCGCCCCCTCACATGCTCGGCGAGAAGAGCTTTTCCTTAAGCTCTCGGAAATTGCTGCTCCTGGCAGTTGGGGAGGAGAAGAGCGAGTCTGAAATCAAATTAAATTCAATAATATAATCATAATAATAATCATAATCAATGCTAAATTATGTGGACCAGCCAACACGGCGTATGCATAATTTCGCACAGGCCAAGGGAATGATGGGAGTCGTCCTCTGTCCTCCTGTCCCTCTCAATGTAATCGCTTTGACTGATGTGATGGACAGATTGATGGGCTCCACAGAACAACATACCCATGCATCGGCATACACACACGTACGTATGTGGCACAGAACCATCAAATTTTTGCATAACAAATCAATGTGAAATATTAAAATGCATTTGCCGCACAACAAGACAACGAGAGCAGCAATAAATAACTAAAATTCATGTTTAAATTTCGACAGGGAAGGCGGGCATCGGAAATATTTGCATTTGAGGCGCAAGGAGGCGGCGGAAGGACAGCAACACTTCAAGGCAAATGCAAATGCAAATGTTTCTGGCATAATCAACACACATTTAGTGCTTGCTTAGGATATATACGTATATAGGAGAACATTTTCTAAATAGTTATTGATGGAAGTAATGCAGATACTATAAGGAAAATAAGTTTACAGAGCTAAACTTGATTCATGTGTTAAATTTTAAGAACCATACAAATCTAATTTAATATATTATTGATCAAAAATATCCATTTAATATCGATGGCAGCTGCAATTTGGTATCTACTCATCGAATGTTATCGAATCTATACAGATATATCGACATTGTAGCCATCCCTAGCATTTGCGCATAATATGCGTATTTTATTTGTTTGCCCGGCCTCCTGTATTAATTATGACTTTGGCCAGCACATCGATGTCTTTGGCCAATTTTCATTTTCCGCCCAGCTTACTTATCAATGTTTTAGGCCGAGATTTTGGTATTTCCGAACAGAAACGCCTCCGGGCTACCGGGCACCGGTTCAAGGATTGGCCATGATGTTAATCTGAAAACATCATCAAATATGAAAGGCTCTAAGCTCTTAAACACACACTCTCACGCCAATATGTATATGCAGTTGTGTAAACTTGACTTTTGTTTGTTGTTCCTATGCACATCATTGAAATTATAATATTAAAATCGAGCAATCATATTTTGGTTTAGACTTAAAGTCAAGTATTTTTTAAGGGGGGCTTTAAGGAAAATGTAAACAAATTCATATTCTCTTGAAAATTAAATAAATTCTATGACGACCGAAAAAGAACACAACCGAAAAACACAATTAAATCACAAAAATTCATTTCAATATCCTGGCAACAAAACAAATAGAACAACAAAAATTTAATCTGCACTTTTCACAAGGATTACAAATGCAATTCATTTGTTTGAATTTAAATCTGTTTGCTTTGTGACACTCTATCTATTTACAAAAGCCGGGGCCAACAGCCAACTAAGTCAAAATAAATACAGAATAGGTGAAAAATAAAAACAATGTTGAAATTTTTCAAGTCCTGGGCTGTGATTGCGAGTACATGTCAAGCCAAGCAATTTGTCGAATTCCTCTAATTTATACACATATTGATTACGATGAAAGATTTTCCAGGGCGGGGTGGAGAAAAGCAGAGATAGGAATAAAGAAAAACAGCGAGATTGTGTTAGTGGAGAAAAACCAAAGCACTTTTCCAGCTAACCCAATCACTGGAGCAATAAATCTTGCACACACTCAGCACTCGAAATAAAAAAACAAGGAGGGAATTGTCATTGAAGATGCACTAGACTAGGGAATACTTCGTATTTAAAGACATTGCTTATAGATTACAACTAAATAATGTTTATAAATAATAAATAAATACAAAAATGAAAGGTTTAGATATTTGTTATATATTTTTATTATTTTCTACTGCTCATAAACACAATTCTATTTACAAAGTCTATATAAAAGCCATATACCCTTGTTTTTATCCGATACTTGAAGGGGGTATAGTATCGGATAAAAAAAAAGCATACACAATGGTAGATACTTTTACATAAAAACCCGAAAAGATTTTCGCTTATGTGCATTTGCAGAGGATTCAGGACTTGGGGGTGGTGGGCGGTTCTTGAGTGGGTCGAAGGTCCCTCAAGTGACGGGAATAATCCGCTTGGCGCTTAAATGCAAACAAGTGTAGTTCTGTGTATGTAAATACTAATAGATGATTATGTAGTTGGGCAAACACCAACAAACAAACAACATCGGTCACACATAGTTACATGTACACAAAGTGCACTCAACCGGGGGAAAGCTCCATTTGTTGTTTAGTTGTTGGCTTGTCGGGTGGATTTGTTGCCTTGAGGTCATTATATCGAAAACAGCAGTTGCCCAAAATGTTCCCAAAAGCTTTTGTATGACAATTCCACCGGGAAGGGGTTCGGGGTGCAGTTGGGTCTGCTGCATTACATGCTTCAATTACAACCAGCAACCGGAGGAGGGATAGGGATTGTTCCGAAACTCGAATGTGTAGCAAGGAAAAAGTGAAATAAAACATGGAAATAAATGTCATTGACTAAATGACAAATAACTTGACAGTTTTTCGTTTTTCTCATACAATTTATAGCTATAGATTTTTGTGTGGAAACATCACTCAGGAAAAAATGGTACACAGGAAGTTATAAATATTTGTAATTAGCGGAAGGAAAATATGTAAATTAGGAGCCTTATTTAACTCTCTGATATAACGTTTTACTTTGGCTGCATTTATTTGTTTTATTGAATATATTAAAAAGGAACTTTGGTTTACTTTCCTTGTGAAAACTAAGTGTGTTACCATGAAATTGAATTTTACAAAATATTGTTATTAAGATAGTACGTTTTTTAACCTTAAATAAAATAAGAAAATGTACAAAATAAAGGCATCTAATTTTTCCTGAAATATATTGTCATTAGATCAACTTTTTTAAGTGCATTTACAACCTTTCTTTTTTTGTGCTCTGGCTTTTGGCTAACAAGCTTGTAATCTAATCCATAAAGGCCGGTTTTAATGACGGGAAATGTTTCCAAAAAATGTTTGCACTATTGCTCGCACAACTCTGTATGTATGGGTGCGTTCGTGTTTCAATTGTATCTGTATCTGTATCTGTGGGCAAAGCACAAAGCATTTGTGATTTTAATGCATTTCAAAATCATGCCACCGACACAACACACTGGCAAACAAAATCACAAAGCTGTCAAAGACAAAATTACAAAATGCTAAAACCCAAAATCGAAAATGGTGGACAGGGGGAGTTGGAGTGTGGGAGTGGCAGTGGGGAAAATGGGTTGAAAGAACCAAAGAGAAAATTTCAAAAGCGACAACTCAAAGCCCTCGAAAGTTGTTGACTCTTTTTCGAAGGGAGGCGCAGCAAACAATACAAATGCAAAAGAGTTGTGTGGCATTCATTGTGCCAGGGGTTATTGAGTGGTGATTGACCTGCCCCTGCCGAAAATTTCTGTTAAAAAGTTCCTGGGGAAGGCTCTTGCGGCGCTGGGAAGTATGCTACAGTTTTCGGGTCATGCGGGCGCTCAAAATTTCAATTTCAGAAATATATAAGAAAGTTGTAACGAAAAGGACAAGCAAGGAACTTGAGTTGCGAATTGGTTAATACTCTATTGAAAAAACATATAAAGTTAAATTTTAAGCTAAAACAATATTTCTTTACTAAAATAGGTAATTATGAAACTAAATAATATTTTGTCGAAGAACAAACCCTTGAATTAAACCCTTTATTAAGATTCAGACCTCATATTCGATTATATTCTTTAAGCTATAGCCTATAGTAATAACTATATATTTTCTACCCCTTCTGAGCTCAGTTTTAAATTCATTATACCCTTTGGAAATGAGAGGCACTCTCGAGCAGGGTCAACAGAATTGAGAAATTAAATTCGAGTCCAGACGGGGAGATCAACCGAGGCGCCTGTACCCACTCGATATTGATAACGCCACTTCTTTGGCTTGTCGATGGCAGCGGCATCCTCATCATCGGCCCCGCCCACCTTGCCACACGGCCCCTTTTTGCCCCTTTTTGGCTGGCAGACTGAGCAACTTCATCGGTGTCTGGGCCGGAGATGCCACAAAAGGTTATCTTCTTGTCAATTTATATTTGTTCGACGAGCCATTATATTTATTGTTAATGTCCCTGGCCGCATATAGTGTGTGTATAATGTGTGTGTGCCAGCACATGTGTGTTTTGTGGAGTAGTTTGCATGCTTTCATATGAATAATAAATACGTTTTGGTAATCGTAAACGCTGCCGCCGCCGCCGCTGCACTTTTGACCCCGAGCTGCTGCTGTTGGAGTCGTAAAAAATTATTTTTCTATTCATGTGGAAGTGTTTTTACACAGAGAAACATTTTAAGAACAATAAAATATATGATTTTATAAAGATTTCTTAAAAAATAAGCAGAGAAATATTTTAAACTTATTATTAAAGAATAAATACTTGTAGTTAGTTTCCAATTATTATTTTCTTTAAATACATTAAATTATATATTTATTTCATTTAATATCCCCATAAATACAATTGTTAATTTATCTAAAAATATTGGTTATTAACTTTCTTCCTGTGTAGCTGTCTCTGGTATCAATTCCTATGTCTGGGGCGTGAACAATTTTAGTACTTCAATGACCCCACCAGTCGAGGGTCGAATTTCTCCAAAGTCTAGCCCTCTAGTAATCCATTTCATTTATTTCTGCCCAGATTAGTTTAGCTCTCTTCCAAGGCCAGACTCATTTCGTTGATGTCCCGTCTCCGGTCTTAATTATTTGCATAACTCATAATGGATAAGGGCCGCGGGGCAGGACACTCGCCCCACAATTGATTGATGACTGAAAGAGTTAAGGCCGAGGATTCAATTGGGTTTGAGGGGGACAGTCATTAATGTGATGGGCATATTAATTTCAGGCAAATTAGCCCCAAACCAGCTGAAACGCTTGCGATTATAATGTGGGGCAAATTAATTAAGTTAAAAACTCCCTTCCAATTGTCATTAAAGGGTTTAATAATTTAGACGAAAAAAAGAACGAAAACTGGCTGTGGTTATTAGATATCCCGCTTCAAAAAGTTTGTCAACCGCAAAAACCACAAAGTTGCATAATTTCTATGTGGTTAGCAAAATGAAATATTTAAAGAATTAATGCAATTTATGGGTAAACTCTCATTGTTTTATTCTATTTACACTTCTTAGAGTTGCATTTAAATATAAATATTTTATATCAACGATTTCATTTAGGTTTTTATGTGGAAAATGTGTCTAGAATTAAGCAGTTATTGTTTTTCCATTCAACTAATATAGCTGACAATTTTCTTGCAATTTTTCTGTAATTTTTCAAAGCAAACCAAAAAAGTCTAAGAGCCACATCGCCTTGAATAAGAGATGCTAATGCGAAAACTCAATTTCACTTGGACTCCAAATGAAGGCCTATGCCTAGTCCACATCTCGGCCTCATCGTTGACCTAATGGGCATCCCATCTGCGGCTAGATTTCACTCAATCCCCATTCCTTTGTCGCGTTTTCCATTTTCCACCTGGAACCCGGAGCGCGGGCACAAAAGCCGCAACACAATGCCCCGAAATATCGAATTCAGCTTGCATTTTGGGCAATGCCACAGGCAGTAGCAGTGCAGCTCAAGAATACGTACAAGGGGGAAGGTGGTTCAAGGAATGGAACGCGGGGCATTGGGGGTCGGAAAGGCAGCATCACGAAGCAGCCAGACAATATTAATGATGCACATTGTCAAGAACTTTCACTGGCCTAGGCCACTTCCATTCGGAATGCGAATGGCACAAGGTCTGGCAGCGGTGCTGCCACTGGCACTCCGGCACTATGACGGTGACTCCATCGGTGACCCTGCTCCAAACACACCGCCTCCGCATTAAGAGTGCACTGTAATAAAAATAAATATCTTTCGAATTTGGACCATAAAATATATAGGATTTTTAAGTATAAGTATTCCATAGTTATCGTTAAAAAAGTCGCTCTTTATTTTACAATTAACGAAAAGAAGAGTCAGGACTTAAAAAAGAGATATTAAATATCATTTTTTTACCTGTATGTTGTTATTAAAGTTAAGAAATGTTTTATTCATTACAACAAACCAAATTATAGTTAATATTTAACTTGGACATATTTAATAATATTTTTCTCATATATTTCCTATTATTTCTTTTTTGACATATATTAAAATAATAATACTGAAATACAAACTATAATATATTTATATATTTTTAAAACTTTACAACATTTCTTGAATATCTTATTTTTATAGAATTTGTTCAGTATTTTTAAATATTGAAATATATTTTAAAATGGTTCTTTTGACACTTTGAGTCAACTGTATTTTAGTTATTTAATTTTAACCTTTAGCCAAACTTAATTCCTCTCCTTTATTCCTCCTTACAAAACTTCTTACTTTTTTTGTCAAGTGCATTCTTCCCCCACCTTCCTCCTCGTTTGACCCGCCGCAGTGTGGCCAGACCACAATGACACGCGTCGCTTCAATTGAAACCTCGGGCACTCTGCACAAGAGGAAGCCGAAGAAGGGGCAGCAGCAGAGGCTGCAGAAGGAGCAGACCGAAGCGGAGCTCAATTGAGACGCACTCTAATGGCAATAATTATGCGGCTCCACCACCAAAGACAACGAAAAAAAACAAAAAAAGAAGCCAAGAAGATTCAACAGAGACAGATGGCAAGCAGGGCAGAAAGAGAGAGAAAGAACGAAGAGAAAGAGATGGATGACTGCAGGGGAGCTGCTAAGGAATCACCATTAAAAAAGACAAAAACGATGATTGAGTGTGCGTATTTTGGGTTTCAATGGTGACCCACAATTCGGTGGAGTGGAAATTGGGAGAAAAAGTGAAGCACAGGCAGAGGGGAAAAGCGTAAAAGGGGGCGCATTGAATAGGATCAAGGGAAGGAGGAGGTATGAAGGGCAAAGCACAGAAGCGGCATTTTCACCGCAAAGATGTCGAGAACAACGGATAATGCACTTCAAGTGCGGCTCATTGTGTCTGGCAGTTTGCCCTCGTGGCCGCCTCTCTTTCTTCCTGCCATCTTGCCATCTCTTTCGCCATTACTCCCCCCGTCTCATTCGCACCGCCATCAACTAGACGAAGTTCCAATTATTTGTGCGGTCGATGTTCAACGAGAGCGCCCCCCAATTGCAAATGTCGGCGGTAAAAGCGGTACGACGGAAAGTGGAAAGGGTGGAGTGCGGAATTACACGTGTAAAAATAAAGAATAACAACATAACTTACATTATACAAAAAGTAGTATAAATACAATTTAATATTGAATAACAGGTGTTATTTTGAAATGGAGCCAATCTATTTGTTTTTAAGTTAAGAAAATTACCTCTTTGGATTTAGGAAAATATTTTGTAGCCTTTATCAGAAGCCTAAGCAAAGGCATTTTAATAATCACTGTCTCTAACTTTTTGGAACAAAGTTTGAGAAAAAAAATTATTTTCTGTATCCAGTGTTTTTTTTTTTTTTGGAAATATTACTTCCCATAATTTTTCTCAGTGTCAGAAGTACACAAAGAAGTGAGGGTTCAAAGGCGATTGCTTTAAAGTGGGCTATACGGGAGGCGGGAGGCGTGCCTGTCGCCGCCACTAGTTGTTTTACAGGAAATGGTTTTTTTTTTTCCTAACTGCACTTTGCTCCTCATTCACCTCCACCCCTCCGCGCTTTTCTTAACAATTTATTTGGTTGCTGTGATTTTCACATCGGTTGCTCCATTTCGTAGTTGTTGTTGCGGTTTTGACTTATGTGCGCGCTTAATTGTTGTTAAGAAGTGAAAATCAGCAGCAGCAACAGCGGCAGCGGCAGCGGCGATGGTGGCGGAGAAAAGCGAAATAAATCCCGTGGAAAGCCGTGGAAAATCGAGCGGGCTAAGGGGGATAAAGGAGGCACGGCCGATTAATGTGACTACCGTCTTGACTTAATTTCATTTTCGTTGCATGCAGGGCACCGAAGCTTTGGCGACCTAAAACCCTAAAAAAAATTACACTGTACAAAAATTTGAGAATTCTGAATTTGATTTTCAACTTAAAAAATAGAAATATATTTTACTTTTTGTTTGCAAATATAATTTACTAACTAATTGATTTAAATTTAAATTAAACGATAATTTCTTATCACAAATGGAAAAATTACTTACAAAAAGCAATATTTGAAACTCATTAATATATTTTATTTCCGAAAGGAAATAGGAAAGTACATCTTAACATTCATATACACAACATAATTAATATTTTAAGTAAATACTTAGCAAATTAAAGTCAAATGTCTACGAATGTTATGAAGTATATGATTTTTTTCGGTGCATATTCAAAGAAAAGCGGGTAAAATGCGAATTGCGGAAAAGCGCGCTCAAGGGGAAAGGAGGAAAAAGAGCGGAGAGGTGACGCAAGGGAGCAGATGAGACGGATATGGGTTGCAGAGAAAGAAGAGAGGGAATTCAGTGCGGCTCAGCCGCAATCATTTCGACGTTTTTGCATATTTTCATGCAGTTTTCCAGTTTGCCAAATTCCGCTGCAGGCGACACAGTGGAGACGAGTGCCTAAGTCTATACTCAAATAAAGGCAAACCATTTGTTTCTGTCCATACAGTATTTTTTTTAAATGAATAACAATTAGAATATTAATTAATCATAATTAAAGAAACAAATTAATAACAATTAAAATATTTATAAGACAAAATAAAAAAATTAAATACCAATTAAAATATTAATAAAAAATAATTCTTTCCGAGAGATTATATTTATTTTGCCGAATGCCTTTTATATTTCCTTAATATTTACTTAACTTTGTGGTCATGACATAGAAAATATCAGAGTTATGTATCTTAGATTCGTATGTATTATATTCCCACTTGATTAAAGTTTAAACCCCCTTTTTTGTATTTACCTATAATTACCTATTTTTATTAGCTTTGCAATTAACTGTGCTCCCCAAGGTGACAACCCTGTCAAAACGCAAACTTTAAAACTAATATTAATTAGAATTTCCGGTCCCTTTTTCCACCATTTCCACTTAACTTAGCCATCAATCACCCATCAATTTGACGTCAGCTTGACGCTTCGTTCCACTGTGCAGCGGTGCATCGTTTGCTATCATCAACGCCTACGAGTATGCCAAAAAACAGGAGTGCAAAAAAACGGCAGCGACTACAAAAGGAAAAAAGGGGGGGCGCCGAAGAAAAAAGGCGGAGAGAGAAGGGGCCTGGGAGAGGGGCAGGGGCAAGGGGAGGGAGCGCGAGAGTGGAACAAACTGCATTCATGGCATCCTCCGTGAACATCCAGTCGCTGTAGTTGTCGCCGTAGTCGCTGCCAGTTGGTAGTTATGCGCCGCTTAGTCACAGCTGTGCCGCTGACAGTCTGTCCCCCTATCCGCACCTCCTGCCGGCCACCTCTTTGCCGCTCCCAGCCATATGCCAACCCACTGCCGCCCACCGTTTGCATATGCATTCTTATACACATGGCTCACAGCAAACGGCAACAATAATGCACAGGGAATAATATATATTTCTAGTTTGAGTTTAAAATTTTAACTATACAAAAGATAAATTAATGTTGAATTAATTGTTTAAAAAAAAAGATATACATTTTAATTGTTATATTTATTTAATAAATATATTTTTAAGGTTTAATGACTAAATATCAATGAAAACTAACTTATAACATTCCTTAATTAAAATAAGGAAAGATACTTGCCAAAGGCTTGGATATATGGATTTTTCTGAAGTCTGTCATCAGTATCTGATTGTTAATAGGCCTTTAATTTCTGTGGAGTTACCAGTGACAGAAACAGTTGAGAATTCCAGATCTAATAGTTATCGATGCTGAGAGGTCGAGGACCCTTGAGCCTTTTTTGTTGCTAGTTATAACTAAGTTCAACATTCTGAAATATAAAAAGAATTATATTACTAAAATAGCTCTTAATAAAGTATATATTTTAGGTAAATTTTCCTTTGATATTTCAAAATAAATGTAAAAATTGTTCTCAGTGTAAAGAAAAAAGAATGCGGCAAGAAAAATAGTGTTCACGCGCATATTTCTTAATCTTTTTCTTGTGCCGTCTTTGCAGCTCTCCTCCGGTGCGTTTGTGTGTGTGCGAGTGTGAGTGTGTGCATATCCATCATGCTCGACGAAGCGACCTCTGCCCCCCTTTTACGCCTTCCCGAAAACCCAACCCCCAGAAACCTCCACCTCTGCCCCCTTTAAAATGCATGTGGATGCCACGCGTTGCTGCTTCTTCTGCTTCGCAACTCTATTTGACATCGTTGCCTCTCCTTTGCTGTCTCTCTCTCTCTCACTCTCTCTTATTTTCCCGGAGCTCCACTTGATCTTTGACCCAATTTTTATTGCATTGTTCGGATGCAAATGCAAAAAAATCCATCTCTCTGCGTTTTCTCTCGGTGTCTCCAATTGATTTGATTTAAACCCAACCTCGGAACGGAGGAAAAGATCTCGACAAGAATATTGTTTTTAAAAATAAAACTAAACAAAAAATATATTTTATAAAATAAACATTTTAAAGGAATTTCCAGTCACAAGGGATTATATTTATGTTTTTATTTAAATTAACAGAGACAAGACTGTTAAAATATAATAATGATGTGATTTCTCTTTTAGAAACCAAACAAATAGCAAAAGGTATATATCACTTTGAATACTAAATATAATGTCACCAGGTAGTTTTTAAACTACACAAACATGGCACAATAATATTAAGTAGTTTGTAAATTATCACAAAAATACTTATTACTAAGTTAAAATATTTTGTTGCCTTAATTTTCAAACCTTTCTGAGCCCTAAAGCCTCCCATTTTTTGTGGAAGCCTTACCTACCATGCGAAATGCTGATGTTTCTGTTCTTATTGACATTCAGACGCTGCTTTAATTAAGCGCATTAATGTCACTAACTTATGACTGGGAGCTTGGGTACATGTGTGTGGGAACGAGTATCTGGGATTCAATAAGAACTTGACATAACTTTAAGCGTTTTGTTGATCTTTAGACTTAAGCCTTGACGATGCTTTTGTTGGAAAAAAAATAATGTTTTCGCCTGGGGGTATGGTGAATTTTTCAATGCTTTGGTAATGAAAAAAAGAAAACATTACACATAAAAAATGTATTTTTAGCCCAACTCCAAGTGGGTCAGCATAACAAATATTTAAGACCCCTAGGCTCAGGTTCGGGATGTAAGGAATTTGCTTGATTTATTTAGTAAATAAATAAAATCAATCTTTAAAATAAATATTATAATATTTTAAAACCTTTTATTTTAAGAGTTAAACTATCAAAAATTCCCTTTCTTAATATTTAAATATTTTACTAATTTTTTTAAAATACATTTAATAAATATAAAAAACGAATTCCAAATTAAATTTTTATACAAATCAAAGTGCATTCCTCATTCGCTTGCATTCCGATCCCCGCTTAAGGTTTATTTTTTCATTGATGTCCCTTGCAAATTTACGGCAATTGGCCGCTGCCGTTGACAGGGCCCCCTCTGCCCTTTTACGTTTGACGCTCTCCTGCTGCTGCCACGCCCCCCCCTTGGATCCCTGTATTGACAGTGTTGTCAACGCTCGTAATCTGCTTTTATTATGAATGCCGAAGATGCGCGCATTAAACGAAATCAAAAGCGCTGCACATTCTCCCCTTCTGTATTTCTGCATATAAAGTTGTTCGTCGCCGGTTGGAATTTGCACACCAGCACCCCATACACAGCCACCGATGAATGCAGCGCCCAGATACACAACCTCACAGATGCAGATGCCATGGTGTTAACATTTCTATGCGGCGCTATCATCCAACACCTATGGAAGGTGATGTGAACTTGGCTGTTTTCTGGCTATAATTTGTGTAAAGATAAAGGTAAAAGGTATGTCTATAAAGAAGTGAGGATATATACCAAAATGTACTTAATACAAGTAATTATATTGGATATACATTTTGGAATACTTATAATATTTTAAGGAACTACAGGTATCATCACTATTATAATTGATAAATAACGAATATATCTTTAAATCAATAAGCAATTTTTAGTAACTTTGGGGATAAAAAAAATTTGTACAAAAAAAAAATTTAGCTCTTAGTCCACATCTCATACTTTACTTTAGTATTATAGTAGTATAAATATTTTACAAATATTTATTTACTGTTGAAGCCATTCACCCCACTATATGAGTGTCTAGCGATAAGGTCTGGATTCAGAGTGGCTCTCAATCTATATTTACCTACTGGCGATTATAAAGTGTCTATAGAAGCCACCACACATTGGTTAAAGCATGAAATAAAAATTGTAATGCTTTTAATTATATTCTAAAAGACAGCTAAAAGTAAATCTAAGCTCTCATTATCTGGACACACTCAGAAATGGTGCTATTCTCTTCCTATTTTTAAAAAACTTAACGAAACTTTTGAGGGTTTTTGGCATAAATTGTTTAATAGGTACCTAACTTTCACAGGTAACTCAATAAAGCAGCTGAAGATCTCCCGAAAATAGTTGAAACATCCGGTTAATATGAACTCTTTTCTATCATCCATCAATATCAATTGAAATATTTTCGGAAGACAAAATAAAAACAGTGCCTCTTATCCTGGCGCTAAAAAATCAATATGCATGTGCTTAGTAGGGGACAAGCAAATATTCCAAGTAAAGCAATGATTTTATGATATGTTTTTTTAAACAAACAAGTATCACTTGCGACATTAAACTTTATTTATAAATGAAAATGCAAAGTTAAAGCAAACAAGACGTATGAATCGTACGTGCAAATTTTCTATTTTAAGCGATTGATTGATATTTTCTAGACTGCCACATTGTTTTGATTTTTCCCCTATTGGTTGTGCCAGGATGTCAACACTGTTCCCAGGCCTTGCACCTGCCCGTCGCCTCTTTTGCCACGCCCCCCCAGCCAGCGGATCCAGGTGCGTTGCGTTGCGGGCCGCCAAGTTTGTGAAATTTATGTTATTTGCGGTAGCCGTTTGCATAATTTGCGTGTTTGTATAAATGCATGTATACACGGGGATATACACGCACACTCTCACTCACTTTTTTGCATACATATGTATATAGGGATGTGTACACATAAAAAAATATTAATATTAAATTCTTAATTGAAAAGATAATATTTAGACAAGATTGTAAAGATTCTTTTAGGTTTCAAAAAACGTCATTTATATTGATTTCCCTTAAAAACCAAAGGAAACCACTTTTGTTAATATTACTTTTGTTAAAATACATTTTGATTTATGCATGGTACACCTGAAAAAATTATTTTACAAACCTAGAATAATTACATAAATTTTTTTATAATTTTAATAAATAATCACAAATTTGAAATATTTGTTTATTTCCTTCTCAGTATTAAATAGGTTAATGTTTCTACTTTTAATATAATTTCTTAATAAGTTTTATAATTTTAATTTATTGTTACTAGTATTTTTTTTGAAAATGTATAATTACATTTATTTCTCCAAGTGTGAGATCACGGGGGCGGCACACCTTTGGCCGTTGGCTGTTGCCATTTCATTTTGGGTTTTCACGAAAAATGGTTAAAACTATGTTTGCTCTATATAAACCACAAAAAAACGCAACAAAATAAAAACAATATAAACAAAATGATCCATCCAAACAGCAAAAGGCTGAAAGAAAACAAGAATATTTTTACGAGGGACAACAATGAACAGTCAATTGAGACAAAATTGCATTGAAAATTTCGCTGACTGAGCGATTTTAATAACCATGGTTGTGGGTGAAACCAGCTTCGATTAAGATATCTATATTCAGAATTTCTGGGAATAGTTAGGGATTATTTAGTCAGAGGGTAAATATTTAGAAAATAAAGGATGAGTCTAACGAGAGAGATATATTTTATAAATATATAAATCTGTGAAATTATGCTTAAATGAAATCAAATTAATTAAAACTTAAACAAACAAATTTGAAAACTTGTGTAAATAAAATATTCTAATATGTAGATTTTTTTCTCATAAGCTTAGATATCTAAAACATATTAATTAAATATATTTTAAGGTAAATTCCACCCCACCTTTAAGGCAAGATCATCTACATAATTCGAAAGTAAATCCATGAATTACAAACAATGATAAAAATACCGAAAAAAAAACCGCAAACAGTAAATCAGCTAAACTTACCTAAAGCCGAGAGGGTAAACCCGAAATGCGGCTGAAACTTTTATTATTATGTAGAAATTCGCATAATTTTTTTCGCTTGAATATTTGGTAAACTTTTGGCTATTGTTTCCCTACTTTACACAAAGTTTGTACGAATAACCAAATAAATATGGGTAAATAAATATAAAGAGTGCAATTTAGTTAAAGGGAGGCCAGCAAGCACATTAATTAATGTCCTGCGAGGACTTAAATTCCGTTGAAATGCTCTATAAACCGGGGATTGTGCGGTTTTTAGTTTGCGAGGGAGCAGATAGTGTGTGGCGATGGAGTGAGTGACTTCCGGGACCTGGAAAAGCTCTATCGCATGCATAATTCGATAGTGGCCGAAAACTAAACGCGATGGCCAAAACAGTTTCCTAATTGGGTCAGCAATGGCACTGCAGTTGGGGGACCTAACCTCTGACCCTTTGAACCCCCCCTCTGGAAACCCCTTTGGTACACCCTCTGACACTCCCCCCCTAATGGCCGTCGTTTGTGGCTATTGTCCTAAGCATTTTGCATGTCATTTCGGTTAATTAAATTATTCACGTCGTTCACTTTTGGGTTTAGTCGAACGAGCACGCAAATTATTTTAATTAGCAGTTTCATTGGAAACGATTTTCAACCGTTTGTTTTTCTGCACTCGAATGCAGTTTTATATTGTTTTAAATATTTTTGAGTGCAAATTTTTGGTTCAAAGCAAATTTTTGTTTTGTTTTTTAAATGTTGAACAACAGACAGGGCGTTTTTTAAATATTTATTTGGGTTTTGGGTACTGGCTACATTTTCATTTAACAAAACAAAGGTTGAGGTTTATATATGTATGTATTCATTTCTATGTATTTTCTATTACTAAATTCAGAAATAATATATTAATATATTAAGTATAAATCTATTTAATTAAACGTTATGTTATTTTCATTGACATTTTTTTTTATTTGTTACAAAATGGACTTCTTTTTATAAATCCTTCAGTTAAATCATTTGAAACTTTTTATTTTCCTACGTTTGATGGATTTGTTTTTCGTTACATATGTAGAGGTTTTACTGCTGCACTGCGGCTTTATCGCCGCTTGCATAATGCAGCAATTCCAATTAGTTTTGCCAACTAAATTTCAATTACACTTCAAACACACTCCCGCGCACATGCGAAACTCGCAGCTCCCAGTGCCATGGCGATGAAGTTGTCCAAAGATGATTACGCCCACAAAGTGTTGCATAGTTAACAGCGCACGTTTGTGGCACAAATATTGGCATATATAAAAAGTCCTAAAATATAGAAATAAATTCGGGGAATATGCAGAGATATGCATGTGATATTCAGGCGGTCGTGGTTGAGGTTTCTGCCCAAATGGGTCTCGTCGAAAGCCTAAAAGCATATCATTTGTTGCTCATTTAAATACCGTAATTAAGTGATATCAGGGGCTATCTAATATGAGTTCCCCACTCCAGCGCTTAAAGCCGCTCGCGTGTCCGCTGGCAACGGCGAAGCGCAAACAGTTGCTTATTTTAAATTTTATTTAGAGCTAATTGTTTCCTGGCCATGGCACCAGGCCGTGGCCATTCTCCCATACAAGCCAGTGAGCAATCAGCCCCCTGGAACTTGAACACACACACACAAGAACACACCGCCGGCCCATGTGCAAACGCACCTCATGGAAAATCCTGGCCGAAAGCCAAAGGACGAACGCCCGCCGCCGCCCATCCCGATTGTTTGTTTATTTGCCTGTTTGCCATTGCCCGTTCACACCGCAGCAAAATCGAATGGAATCGAAGGGGCCCCCGGTATCCGGGGACTTCCAGGGGCTCCGGATTTAATATTTTCCCGACCCGCTGTATATATATTTAACTTCCGTGGGCCAGAGGGCAACTTTGAGTTGTTCAAAAGAGGTTAAGAGGGGGAAAAATCGAAAGGGTTCTGTCCTAACGAAACACCATAATTATTCGGTTCTTTGATATGTAAAAGACTACTATTAGGCGACCTTAGAAACTTGTAGAAACTATTCTGAATCTGGAGTACTTCAGCGTAGAATCGAAGTACTCAAAGCTTAAGCTGATTTCCTAGTTAAATGTTTCGCGATTGAACTGGCCAGATATTAACAGGTCGCTGCCTGTGTTTACCGAAATTAGCCCCGTTTAATATCTGTTTTTGATAATAACAATTATATGAAACGGTTTCCCGTCCCACACAGCTCCCTTTTCGGACCAGGATTAGGCCCTGACATATCCGCACGGGGTCCTGGCCGTAAACCTTATTTAGTGTAACCGCCCGCTGAGAGCGAAAAGTCAGCGGTGGACAACCCTTAACCCCTTAATAGGTCTTAGCACATGCTGCCCCTTTCTCCACCTGACAAACGCACACACTCACTAGCCTTTAACCACAGGAATACACGGGAAATAAATTATATTCTTAGAAAAAATAAAAAATTTTGGGCAGCAAAAAATGTTAAATAAAAAGGGGGTATATGTAGGGATTCAAAAATTTTAAAATGGGGTTTTTAGGAAAAGTTTAAGACGCTTATTAAATGATCAAGGGAAAAAAAAATTATATTTGAAGTGTCTCAGTAAAAGAAGTAAACTAAATTAATTATATGAAGCCTGAAAAATATTAAGATAACCTTTTAAGGAAATATAATATATATAATAAAATTTTCAAGGAAATAGATACAATTTGGAAACAACACAAATATAATTTCCATATAGTTTAAAATGTATTTTTTGATAAAGCGGAATATATCTGAGTTTGTTGAATTAATTTCTTAGGTTTCTAGTGGTAAACTAAGGCAACACATTTTTTTGAATATACTTGGAAAGAACTTGTTAATATAATTTTATAGCTGGGTTAATTATAATAATAATAAACAAAAGAAGAAAGAAGAAAAAGAAGAAAGTTATGTGACATCTTTTTCACGGTAAATTTAATTTAACGACTTAAAATATAGCTTTAATTTTATAAAATATATCTTTTTTCCAGTGTACTGCACAAGAAAGAGGCAGCGATAAATGCACGCTGCAGCTGCAGCTAATGAAACACATCTCCTCGCTGGGTGGACCGCAGCAAGACGTGTTTAAATTTAGTTTTCGTTAATTTTCGTTTGTTGTCTTCTGTTGTCCAGCGGTTCCCTTTGCACCCTGCACCCCGGCATCCCCCTTCTTGTGTGTCCCCTTTAATGTTGTTGTTGTCGACGTTGTTGTTGTTGGTATCAGCAGCAGCCGTTGCTGATAAGAGGTTGCGGTCGTCAATTTGTAACGAAACATATGTTTGCCCCAAGTGACAGGCGCACTCACGCTGCGTTCTCGTCCGCTGATAAGAGCAGCGGGGGAAAAAAATATAAACAAAGATGAGGGAGGGGGATGCGGAAAGGGTGAAGGGGAAGAAGGGGCAGGGAAAGGGCGCAGAGTGCGGTTGTGACTCAGGGTTCGGTCAATGTCCGATGGGTACAAAGTGCTCTCAATAAAGGGGGTTTACCCTTGAAAAGGTCTCAGTTGCTACAGTTTTTTTGTTAAAAAAAAATATGGAGAAGTCTTTATAAAAAATTTTAAATTGGAAAATCTTAAGAAGTAACCATTGAATGCAAATATGAACAAATATTATTTATATAAACATCGCACAAAAATATAATGAATTATTTATTTATGAAGTTATTAAAGTTCTAGCATTTCTAGTAATTAGCATTTCTAGATTAGCCTCAAATTAACAAATAATTCTGCCATGAAACTATATGCTAATTTGGCAAATAATCAATACCTTCAAAATTACTTATATATCCAACTTAAAATTTTTAAGTGTTACTATTGTATCTATCTTCCTTTAAAACTGCCATAATTTGAAAATTATATTTAAATATTTAAATGAACAATTTATAAATTTTTATAACCATTTCTATCAATTTCCCCCTTACAATAATTAATTAATTGGTAATAACACTCCCTAAAATCAAATTGAAGTGTATCCTATACGAAATAATCCCAATAATTCCTGCTGTAAATCTCTCACTCCGATCCGATTAGCCCGGCAAAATACGTTCCCTTTGGTTCACATTCCTCAACAGTTGTCGTACAGAAAATATATATTTATTTTCCCCGACTATGTGTTTTTGTAGCTGTACACATATTTACCTTATTACTCCGCTTAATGCCAATACCCGATGTCCGCATATCTATTGCCACATGTTTGTGTGCTTCTTTTCCTTCTTGTTTACCTTTTGCATTAACTCACATATCATATTTTATTTTTTCATTTCTCATTTTCTTGTCCTCTACGTAGGTTTTTTAAAAATAATTTTTGCCTGCCACTTTTGCGGTTAATTAAGCCTTGCGGTTGGTTATTTTATGCAAATAAATGATAAAATACGCTCACACACATGTAGAGTGTACATTTATGTTTCTGCATAAAAAAAGGCAAAGTTCGTGACCAGCTGGAGCCGAGGAAAATTCCAAAATTTGTGAGCGACTTACGTGTTTGCGGTCCGATTTGTTGGTTAATTTGTATTTGCTTATTGATAGCGAACTAAGGAGGCCCCTAAAATCACAATGTTTCAATTAGCAAAATATTCAAAGGGATTAACATTGAATTTGCTGATTATTATATGCAAAAATAAACTAGAAAATGGCATTCTATAAACTCCACAACAGGATACACATAGAGGTTTTGGCTACTAGAAACAGAATATTTGTTAACATTATTAATTATGTTGTACTAATTATTATTTATTTTGTACTATTTTATAACAAAATAAGACTAATTATAACATTATTTTAAGAATACAGGATTTTTTTTAAACATATTTATGTTTAGTAAAATATTTCTTAAGAATGATGATTTCTTGGCTAATTCCGGGTAACTTTATTTCAATCATTGTTTTGGGCTGTAAAAACTTTTGCAAAGTACTTACGACGGAGGGAATGTTATCCTAAATTAAGTAGTATATTTCTCATGTATAATAATAATATTTAATTTAGTTTTTTTAATTAAGAACACGCTTTAAATCGTTTAAATCGTTTATCGTTACTCGGTTGTAAATGTTTTCCTAGTGCAATTTTGTGGCGTCCCCAAGTGTCGGACTTTTTCAACATTGAAATGTACTGAACGGGTGGGAAACTTTGCTAGGAACAAACCCACTTCAATTTAAATTTATTTACGATAGGGGGCGCTATAAAAATAACAGCCTATGAGGGACCGCAAAGTCTGGCAACGCTGGTCCCTCGCGAACAAAAAGTCTGGCAAAAATCTAAATTGTCAAAAATTGTCCTAAAATTAGAAATTGAGTTGTGAATGCAGAAAAGTTCTCCTATAAAAAATAAGAAGAAAAAACCAAACAAGGCTGAAATCGGTTGAGTTTAAGCCAAGTTACGATCAAAAAACCACTGAAGAAGTTCCCGATTTTTAAGCCAAAAACTTGACCCACTTAAAAAATTGACAAAAAATTTTCAAAAAATGTTCAAAAAATTAGAAATTTAGTTTTGAATGCAGAAATGTTCTCCTATAAAAACCAAGAAGAAAAAACTAAACCAGACTGAAATCGGTTGAGTTTAAGCCAAGTTACGATCAAAAAACCACTGAGAAAGTTCTCAATTTTTAAGCCAAAAATTTGTTCCATTAAGCTAGGTACTGAGATAAGATAAATTTTCTTAAAGCGGCCAAACTCCATATAAAAAAACCATAGCGAAAAAAAGAAGAAGAAGCATTTTCTGACACCCCGCATTCTCGGGTACTGAGATAAGATAAATTTTCTTAAAGCGGCCATAGCGAAACGGGTAAGAGCGTTGCCAGATCAGGAAACAAAACAGCTGTGATTCCGCTATCAAAATAAATAAATTTATTTATTTTGAAAGCCAGAAAGCCCGAACATGGAGGGAAAGTTTAAAGA
>VNJV01019409.1:0-22258 GCA_008042635.1 Drosophila nikananu | reverse complement strand
GATCAGACTACTATATCATATAGCTGCCATAGGAACAATCGGAAAATTTTGGGAAAAAATTATAACTTTGTCAATTTTCAATGTCATTTTTTTCGAAAAGGGGCAAAAAGGGGCAAAAGATATTATTAACACCGTAATCTATACACTTCTACGCAAAACATAGCAGTTTTAGTACCGAGGACCCAAAAAGTTATACTCCACGGAAGACAATCAAATATGTTAGATTTTAGCTGCAAAAACATATCAACAACATTGTACAATACACGACAAAAGACACAGAACATATAAAAACTAAAATAAACCATTTAATATAAATACCTCTACCATTCTTTTCCATATTTGCAAATTGTTTTAACTTTAACAGAACAGCCACAATTATCTCTTAAAATGATTCAATTTTCACGGTTGCACTCCGATCAGTTAAGCTTGCATTTAATCAGCTGACTTTGTTAGCGCGCCACTTTTAAACCGTGTGACGTTCAGTCGTGCCTCATGTAGTCAGGGCTGGCCAGAGTCGTCCAGGACATTTGTTTGTTTCAGGACAGTGGTGCTAGAAAGGATTCCCCGACCCGGGTCCCAGTGAGAACGCGTAGAGTTTTTACCTTAACTAGGCTTATATACGAAACGGTTTATTTATAGTAGAAACGGTTATACAGTAGACAAATGATATTGCGGCGGCGGGCGGCTCGAACGGTCGGTCCACGTAGGGCTTCCCTCGTCTAACGTCCGGTTTCCGTGGGCGGCCGTCTCGCGTCTGGCCGGACCGGCCTTCGATACCTGAGAATATGGGGTGGGCTCGCGTGGGACCCTTAAGTCAGCAGCGAGAATTATTGTTGTTGGTGGACTCGTAAGTCAGCGGGGAGAATTGTTGTTATTGGACTCGTAAATCAGCAGAGAGAATTGTTGTTGTTGGACTCGTAAGTCAGCAGAGAGAATTGTTGTTGTTGGACTCGTGAGTCAGCAGAGAGACCTAATGTTGTTGGACTCGTAAGTCAGCAGAGAGACGTAATATTGTTGGACTCGTAAGTCAGCAGAGAGACGTAATGTGGTTGGACTCGTAAGTCAGCAATAATACGTAGTTGGTGGGATAATCACTTACTATCCTGGTGACTATAGTTACCGATGCTGGATCCTTCTCCTGATCTGGCTGCCTTGTCGCTGCTGGCTGGTGACGTCCACCTCGGTCGACTCCGACCACTGACTGATTTCCCTGAGGCCAGCCGCCCGCTTTATATAGGGCCTGGCCGGGTCTATCGATCTCGCTTGTGCTATCGATTTACCCGCTTTAGTGTGGCCGGTTTTCTGCTTTAGTGTGGCCAGTGGCGCGCGCTTTGTTTAAATTTAAAGAAATGTGCGCGGTATGCGTCACAACCGCGCGCTTTAAAATTTTTTTAAAAATCGTTTTATTTTATCTGGAGTATTCATAATTAGAAAACACATAAAATTTTGTGGTTTAAAAACATAAAACAATGGGTTTATGCAAAAATTTAGGGCATTTTGCCCAATGTGCACTGTGTGTCCCCAACCTTTGCAAATGGGATGTTCGCAGAAAATTCTTTCATTACGATTTTTGCTTATATAGGATTCTCATCCTGAACTGAGCTAATAGAGCTTAATCTTTGCTCTAAGAATTCTGTGACATCGGAAAATATCTGGATCTCTTTCGGTTTTTTAGTGTGGCTTTCATATAATTGCAGAGCCTCTTTATTACATTTTTTCAAAATGATTTGTGCAAAGATTATGTCCACCTCATCGGACATTTGTGCCTTTAGTTTTATCATGTGTATTTTAAAGAGTCAATACACATTCTTAATTGCCTGGCTGAGTTGACATTCACACTTACAAGCTCAAGAAGCCGATTTAGTTGCTCTGAAAATATTTTTCTTTTATTTTCATACCGCTTGGTTAACAACTCCCAAGCGGCTTCGTAATTTTCCCCAGACCCCAGTAACAGGTGAGAAACCACGTTTCTGGCTTTTCCCTTCACTGAGATCTGGAGATAATTGAATTTTAAGGTCGGTTTTAATCCTCCCTTAAATGGATGAGTTCATTAAACGACTGAAAAAATAGGTCCCAATCTTTGGAATCTCCGTAGAATGTGGAAACCTGAATTTTTGGTACAGTTGGAAAATCATCAATTTTTTTACTTCCTACATGTACATTCATTGGCACACTTTTCTGTTCATGTCTATTTTTAGATTTGACATGTTAAATTCGATTTCTTCAAATCTCGAATTATAATTCCTATCAGTGACATCAATCTGGGCAGCTTGTTTTAAAAGAAATAAGCCTTTCCCAATAAAAATCTATCTTTTTTATCCTAATCTCAAAGGTTTTAATTTTATCCACCTAAATCGCGATAAGCGTGTCCTCTAAATACTTTTCTAACTGTTCGAGTGCCTTTTCTAAGCTAGCAACTTCGGTTTTAGCCTCAGTTTTGTCTGCCTTTTGCAACGACATGTCTATTCTTTCTTTAATAATTTTAAAACATGCCATCATCTGGTCAAAGTGCTTATTTTTGAAGTAGTCTTGATCGACTACTCCAATACGCAATAGTTCCGAGTCATTTCGCACGCATTCTGATTTCAAATCGTCATATTGCTTTATGAAACTGAGGCTAGGCAGACCTAATATTTCCTACTGGCTTCAGTAATTTCTACTTGACTTTTGATAAGGGCAATTGTTCCAGCGGACAACATTTTAATTATTTCTTTTTTTTTAGAATTTTTACAACAAAAAAATGACAATTGTTTCTTTAAATGTTTATGTACGATAATATATGTATATGTTTATGTTTATATATATATATATATATATGGGTATATGTTTTTCTTTATATTGTATTATAGATCTACATATATATCTTTATATACACAAAAATTTTATAAGATGACTTAGCCGTCTTCGCTGCTGTTGGTGTTGTTTTTGCTGCTGCTGTTGTTGCTGCTGCTCTTTGTTGATGTTGTTTTTGTTGCTGCTATTGCCGATGAAGTAGATTAGGCGGTGGTCGTCCTAATAGAAATACGCGGGACTTAACCGCAACCCAGGAAGCAGAACGGATAGAGGAGGCTGCTCTGGACGAAGGTAGTAAGCTGCCCCCGCGCAGGGGCTTGGCCCCTCACCCGAAGAGTGCTGCGAAGATGTTCCGGCGGCAGGTCAGCCCGGGGAAGCCGGAGTCAGCTCCAACAAACGTCGCCGCCCAGTCTCCCGACGCATGAGTCCAAGAGGAGGAACACCGCCGCGCTGGAGGGCTCGAGAACCTCAAAAGGCGTCAAGCGCTCGAAGGCGGCCTCGTACGCCAGCGTTGCCAAGGTCATGAACCTGGCCATAATGGCGCGGGACTACCCGAAGAGATAGGACCGCAGCTCTTAACTTCAACGGCATCCAGTTCAGTAACGGTCTGGTCCTAGTGGACTGCACGGACGGCGACTCCAAGAAGTGGTTGGAGCTGACGGTTTCCAGCATCACCACCAAGGTGGGTGTACAGCTCCGCACTTGCCTGCGAAGGACCAGCTGGTGACAAACATCGTCACGATCGATCCGGCACCTTGAGTCGAAGGTGCTGATGTTAGACCTGGATGAGCACACTCCTCAAGAAGCGTGAGATGCTGAGGCGGAGGTGTCCACGGAGGCAAACGCCGACGATGTGCCTGGCACGTCAACGGCTCCAGCCAAAGTGGCACCCTTTTGCCCCTAGGATGAGACAGCGGAATCTAAGGACTTAGCTGCAGTGGAGGCCGAGTTGGACTCGGCATCCCTACAGGGGCTAGATCTGACGCGCCTGGCAGGTTAGTCTGCAGGTCTGA
The DNA here is from genome assembly GCA_008042635.1 of Drosophila nikananu. NCBI lineage: Eukaryota > Metazoa > Arthropoda > Insecta > Diptera > Drosophilidae > Drosophila > Drosophila nikananu. Next base: position 18,452 of record VNJV01019409.1, on the reverse strand, counting down.
CCTGGGGCTGGTGCTCATCGAGGAGACTTGGGTCGTCACAAGCAGGATCTGCGGCCTAAATCAAGTGGGTAAACAATTGCAGACGTAAGAGAGGCATCACCGAGAGCTTGTATCTTGGTAGGACATTAACTTTCTTTGCCTCTCTAAATTTCTCAGTAAAGACCTAGTAGCGGTGATGATCACAAGCGAGCACGGGAGTATTGTGGTGTCGACAGCATACTTCCCAGGGGACGTGACGGTGCACTAAGGTCAGTACATTCAAGTGGCCCGTATGACACCAAGCACGTGCCTGTTCGTGTTAGGTGTTAGTGGGCGCGAAAATGTAAAATAATAGGAAAGGTGTACGAGGAAGTGACTACTGGCGTGCTGCCGGATTGTTTGCCTGCATGCGTACTAAGTGGGTTAGTATTAAGGTTTTTAGTTTGGGATGGCTATCTACATTTGACGTTATTATGTACAAATCGTTATAATTTGCACATAGGACTCTAAAGGGTTCATGCAATTCAAAAGATGTCCTACAGTGGCGCAGAACTAAGGGAATATAGGATCTAGTATTTCTACTCGGTGCGTGAAAATTTAGCTGACCCAACAAGATTAAAAATGAAGGTGACGCCAAGCATGGTTCTACGGTTAGCTAAAGAAGGTAAGTTAATTAGAAGGAGTCTACTAGAGTACGAGGGTAACCTCTGGTTTGGATCCCAGTTCAAACCGCGTAAAGCGAAAAGTAAAAAGTTCTTCTGAACTGACTCAATGCGATTACTGTGGACCCCATACTGAGGGCTCCAAACGCAAGATCTATATTCTAAGATAGGACGAACTAAAGAAATATATAAGGATTTTGTAACAGATTCAATGCGGTTAATGTAAACTCCGAATTGAGGACTCCAAACGCAAGAACCAAGAGTCTTCGTTACATAAGGAGAATCGAATTCCTTTGACCACCTTTTGATGAATTCAAGCATGCCTTTGGCCTTGTTAACCATGGACGAAATATGTTCTAAAAACGAAAGCTTAGGATCTAGTCGGACACCTAGAACGTCAACACGAGTTATTCTTTTCAAAGCGCATTCATTAATACTATAAGCTGCATACTGGGGAGTGACACGTGAAAATGTCATCAGTTTGCATTTGGAGATGTTGAGATGTAATAAGTTACCACTACACCATGCTTGAAAGTTATTAAGATCCGATTGTAAGTCTGACTGGCATGAGCTGTCCTTATACTGCAAGCATAGTTTAACATCGTTAGCGTACATAAGTACCCTAGAGTTGGTTAGAACTAGCGGAAGGTCATTGATAAACAATGTAAATAGCAGGGGGCCAATATGGCTGCCTTGTGGGACGCCAGATATCACACTGAGGGAGTTGGATAGAGCCTTTTTAAACAGTACCTTTTGAGTCCTGTCACTCAAATAACTCTGAAATCACAGCGGTTTAAAGGTTTCGTTGGAAACCCCTAATAACAAATGAGGTAAGTTCCAGAAGATTTGTAGTAGTCGATCTTCGACTCATAAATCCATGCTGACATGGAGAAATTACGGATCTGCATAAATGCTGCAAGTGAGGAGTGATTACATTCTCGAAGAGTTTTGGAATTGCCGACCATTTAGAGATTCCTCTATAGTTTTTTTGGAGAGGAATAATAAATGATTCCTTCCGAATAAGGGAAAATTGTGATGTTTCTAAAGATAAGGTAAACAATTTGAGAATGAGATAGTGTGAAAAGAAAAGACAGTTTGAGAACCAATCTTGTGCAACATTGCAGCAGAAAAAGGCTACCCCTACTGCTAGGATGTGATGCCAATGCGCACAGTGTTGCAAGGGTAAGCACGGATAACAACAGCAGAGGTGAGTGTTTACTAGATTATCTCTTACAGTCTTTGAAGTGGGGGCTGAACCCACATTCATTACTAAAACCAGGGCCGAAGTACTGGATATTTCTTTCGGCAATAAGGAGGATCCCGGTTGATTCGCAACTGAAAGGTCTCCTCAGAACCGTCAATGTCAGACCGATCTCAAATGGCAAAGTACAGTTCATTCACAGAGGATGAGATGTCGGAACTTCTTCTGAAAAGTCACTTCCCTCTGTGCAGAACCATCTCCAATGTAAACACCAGTTACAAAAGAATCCCCAACTGGAGACCCAACTGGAGCCTGGCTGCAGCTTTCGTAACTGAGCAGAAGATTAGGTTATCCCATACAAGACTGCGGAGGTGGATGGCATCATTCCCATACATCTTCAGAAGGGTGTTGAACAGCTAAAGCTGTTCCTTATAAGTATTTACAGGGGAGCCTAGCTGTGGGTTACATTCCTAGGGCATGGAGAACGGCTAGGGTGATCTTTATCCCGAAGGTTGGGAAAAAAAGCCCTTTAGTTGAGGCCGATCAGCCTAACCTCCTTCCTGCTGAAAATCCTTGAGAAGTCCTCTGCATGCGCATCAGCATGCCTATAGAAAAAGAAATTCAACTGAATCGGTTCTCCTGAGCCTAGTTGACTGTCTCCAGCGCTCTGTTAAGGCCAAGGAGGTAGCTCTTTGTGCCTTCATGGACACAAAGAGTGCTTTTGATAACACAGCTCATGATGTTGTGGTATGAGCACTCTGTAGAAGGGGAGTTGAGACAGGACTTACGGCCTGGCTGGGCAAACTCCTCGATAGCAGAATAGCAGAAGTCACTGTCAATAGAGTAACAGTTAGAGCTCAAACCACCAGAGGCTGTTTGCAGCGCGGTGTCTTATCACCACTACTCTGAAGCCTCGTGGTTGAGCTGTGAGTTAAACTTACTGAAAATGGGTTCGAATGTCAAGGCTATGCCGATGATATCACTGTAATCTGCAAAGGTTATTTGAGACTAGTATGGCAATGTATAGGAATGGGTGTGAACAATAAAGTAACCATATACTGGGTACCAGGGATCAGCGGCAATGAAGTGGCCGACATCATGGCTAGAAAGGGGGGTAGCACGCCTTTCCATCCGGTTCTAGTCCGGTACTGCGGACTAGGCCCAGGATTCATCAGACAGAGCAGAAGTGCGGATCTCATGACTGCCGGCGATGCCTTCTGGAGGTCTTCGCAAGGGGCAAGGCAGAACAAACGTCTATTAGGTAGCTACATTAGTAAGAGGACCAAGGATTGTTTGGAGTTGAGCAAAGGATCTCTTCGAATAGTCACTGGTTTCCTGACCAGGCATAATCTTAAGATAGGGTAGGACAGTCTATGCAGTCTATTGCTATTATCATTATTAAGGTCGTACAGCACGATACGGAGGGAAGCAAGATAGAACTGTAACCTGGAGAAGCGTGTTCGATGGGGGAAAATTATTACGGGGCGGTATCACATTGTCTCCTAAGCAAGGGGGGAGTGCGACGCGCACAAAAATATATTAGATTAATACATAGGATAATTAATTGGAATAAATAGAGGCATATTAACTGAATACAGTTGACATTCGAATTAAAGCGCGCGCGCTATCAATCGAGGAGGAGGGTCACACTGGACCGAGACGGTGGCGGCCACACTGAATATGGAAAAACAATTCCTATCCCTTCGACGACTTACGAGTCCAATAACAAAAACTTCTGTGTTGACCACTTTCGGATCCAACAACAATAAATTGTCGATCGCTGACTTACGGATCCACAACACCAACAACAACTTCGCTTCAAAGTCTTACGGGCATCATTTCTGCGCTCCTATCCGCTGCAACGAATCTGGCCGCTGTTAAATCTGGTGTGCTGAGTTCGGAACAGAGAAGGCGTTATAATAGTTCTTAATTACTATACATGCTATGGACCTACCCATCGAGATGGTGCACAGAAGTTTGTATTGAGGGATTCATCATCGATCAACTCCCGCATAGAGCGGTCGTGGTTTCGCTTGAGCTCCGAGAAAAAAAATTTTGAAAAATTGAAAACTTAAAGAATATTATACTGGAGTAGTTCAAACAGTACAAAAATACGCAAACTAATCAAAAATAAAGAATAGTATAATCATAACACGATTAAGACAAGTGCTCACTATCGAAGCTAGAGTCCCACAACACGACACTGCGATCCTTAGCCGCTCCAGATGCCCACATACCATCTCTTAGGAGTAGAGAAGTGGATATCTGACTGGCTTATTAAAATAAACGAACAAAAGTGTAAACACATAACGTTTACTCTTAACAGGCAAACTTGCCCTCCGGTCAGGCTGAATAGCACACAGATCCCCCAAGTTAATTAAGTGACGTATCTATTCATCCACCTCGACAGACGTCTAACATGGCTTAGACATATCGAATACAAAAAACTACACCTATAACTAAACGCCAGCAGCCTCCACTGAATCATAAACTCCCGATCCCCATTGTGTCTGGACTACAAGGTCCTGCTCTACAACTCCTCTCTTAAGCCAATTTGGACGTATGGCTGCCAACTTTGGGGGAACGCGAGCAGAACCAACATAAGCATCATACAGCGCGCCCAATCAAAGATCCTGCAAACTATCACTGGGGCACCATGGTATATCCAAAACATCCACAGGGACCTCGGCTTTCTCGCAGTAAAAGATGAAATAGACAAGCAAAAAGCGTCCTACAATGAAAAACTCTCTGCCCACCCAAACCCTCTCGCCAGGGATCCCCTGTGTATCAAATCGGTTAACGGCCACCAAGTCTTGCGACTGGGTTGATACGATCCAAATATGGCTGCTACATGACTTTTTTCATGAAACCATAACATATCTGTACTGTTCATAAAACAAATTTAAATGTTTGAACTCAGATTTTAAAGCTTCTTCCATGAATGTATTAGTTAAAGAAGAACATTTTATTTTAAGCTGAAAATATATTTTATGGATTATGAACTTAAGTTGAATAATAATAAAAATGTTTACTATTTTCAAAACTTAAAACTCCATTCATCATTAACACACCTAATTAAGGTTGAGCCCCTTTCACTTGCACTCATGGCTATGATTCTTGAGGTATCAGATGTTTCCAAAGAGATTATCTGGTATAATTTTACCATGATCAGAAAGATCTTATTGTACTTCTCATATTATTTTAAGCCTTGTACTAATATATAATAAATTTGCTTTCAAAACTTCATTTTCGCGAAAAGAAAAAATGAGTTTCTTTGAATTTCCCCCCATTTTAGCTTTAGAAAAATTAATTCATTCATTTAATTAATTAAATTTGCTTTGATGTCACAGTTTTTAATTTGTATTTGTTTATCTTATGTTAGTGTCCGCGAAAGCGAAAAGTCTGACATTTTTCATCCTCTTTTCTGCCTTATTTATGTAGTTTTGCTGCTTTCAAAAAATGTTTCTTATGTTAGTACCAGGCTTTAAACGAAGCTTTGTCGGTTACAAAATTTTTCGTTTATGTAAGTACTAGGCTTAATTAAAATTTTCCGACGCCAGAAAATAACACCTGAGGTTTTTGCCCATACATTATCGGTTTGTGGAGAAGATAATTTAAACTATCGGTGTTCTTGCAGCCCTGGTTCTTGTGTTCGGATGAAAAAAAATTGTGTATTATTGAAGCTAGGAACTGGACATAAATTTACAACTTTATTCATTTGCATTGCTATTAACAAAATACAAGCTTAGGTTTAGCAAAAATGGCACCAAAGTGTTGTCTAATATAATTATTGTACAGATGTGTTGACTGTTTCCGCTAATGGATTCATTCTCTGTGAATTTGTGTGCATATGAACATATACATACATGTTTATGAAATGTGAAAATAGTGTTTTTGTGCAATATTCTGAATGTTTTTTTGGTACCGAATTATTAATAATCATTAGCAATAATTCCAAAAATCAAAATGCATTGTATACAGACATGCATGCTTATATGTACGTATAAGTAACTTTCTATAAAAAAGTGAGCAGAAAGCCAATACAATAATTAAGCAGTTGAAAATAATGATAAAAGGCTAGAAGTTTGTAAATACTTTTTCTTTTCCGAAAGTCTAATTTACGGCTACAATTAAAATGATTTTGTAAACCAAAACAAAGCTGTGGAATTATAAATAAAGCGTAGATATTTAATAATCGATGTATGTATGTATACCTAAAAACTATGGTTGGTTCATTAAGAAAAAACGATCACATTGAACTGTCTGGCAAGAACTCAATTCGGAAAACTACTGTTGTTGCCGGGGAAAACATTTTAAACGAAAAACTAATCTTCAAAGCACCAAAAATCAATTCTTCACCTTCACGCACAATGTCTATACCACAGCTTAAGGTCCAGCAGATGATTAACCGAAACTCGAACGCCAACCAGGCTAATCTTATTACTCATCCTAATTCCCATACTTCAAGCCAACATCAAGGGAGTCGCGGAGGCAGACGGCATGTTCAATATTTCAGCAGAAGCTATGGCTCATCGGCTTTGCTTTATAATCGCCAAGAAGATATGCCGATAGATTTATCAGATCCAAATCCTCCAGAAATGCTTGTCAGCAATTTCTATTTACAGCAGCGCAGTTCAACTTCTGATGGCTGTGAGCCCTCTGTCTCTACTCAAGGTAAATAATAATGCATATAAAAAGATTTTTAATAGTTTAGAATTAACTTATCAACAATTTCAGCCATATCGCTGCCAAATGTAACGGCCTGCTTGACAAAAAAGGAGGACACCAATTTAAGTTTAAGCACTACTATCTCAAGCAGCTGCTGTAAAGCTAAGGCACAATCTGAAACCGAAGTGGAAGAGAATCCCCAGCCTATGGAGAATCAAAGCTATTTATTTCACGAACAAATAATCATGTCCGGCCACCAGAAGAGTGCTCTGCAGGATAAGCCTAAAGTACTCGTCGTTTCTCCCCAGCAAGTTATGATCTTGTATATGCATAAGCTAACTCCCTACGAACGTACAGAAATACTGGCCTATCCACAGATATATTTTATCGGGGCAAATGCCAAGAAGCGTCCCGGCGTATATGGACCTAATAATTCGGATTACGATAATGAACAAGGTGCTTATATACATGTCCCGCATGATCATGTGGCGTATCGTTATGAGATGTTAAAAATAATTGGTAAAGGCAGCTTCGGACAAGTGATAAAGGCCTATGACCACAAAACCCACGAGCATGTTGCTCTCAAAATTGTGCGCAACGAGAAGAGGTTTCATCGTCAGGCCCAAGAGGAGATTCGAATTCTTCATCATTTGCGGCGTCACGATAAATATAATACAATGAACATTATCCACATGTTCGATTACTTTACATTTCGCAATCACACTTGCATCACATTTGAGCTTCTTAGCATTAATCTTTACGAATTGATTAAAAAGAACGGGTTTAAGGGCTTCAGCCTTCAGTTGGTGCGGAAATTTGCACATTCTTTGCTGCAATGCTTAGATGCTTTGTATAAAAGCGATATTATCCATTGTGATATGAAGCCGGAAAACGTTTTACTAAAGCAACAAGGTCGTTCGGGTATAAAGGTGAGCTATGTATATCCTACTATTTAAAATTCTATGTACAAAATTTGGGAAAACCTCCGTATGGTATCATATTTTAGTAGTATAGTAATAATATATTTTTGTTTAATTTAGTATAATTTATTCTTCAAGACAATATTTCTATATATATTTTGAATCTCTCTTGGACAGGTGATAGACTTTGGTTCGTCTTGCTTTGAAAATCAACGAATCTACACATATATCCAGTCACGTTTTTATCGCGCTCCCGAAGTCATATTAGGCTCGAAATATGGCCGAGCCATTGATATGTGGTCTTTGGGTTGTATATTAGCGGAATTGCTATCGGGGCATGCCCTGTTTCCGGGCGAAAATGAAAGCGATCAGCTGGCGTGCATTATTGAGGTGTTGGGAATGCCAAATAAGAATATATTAGCTAGTTCGAAACGATCTAAATCATTTTTTAGCCCAAAGGGATATCCCCGCTACTGCACTGTCCGCACCATGTCGGATGGCATGGTTGTTCTAATCGGTGGTCAGTCCCGAAGGGGCAAGCCACGCGGTCCTCCTTGTTCCAAGAGTTTATCGAAGGCGCTGGATGGTTGTAAGGATCCGCTGTTTCTCAATTTCATACGTGGCTGCCTGGAATGGGATGCAGAGAAGCGATTAACACCATCGGAAGCATTGAAGCACCCTTGGTTGCGTCGTCGCCTGCCGAGGCCGCCAAGCACTACAAGTGGCGGTTGCAATACAAGCGGAAATCAGTCCCCAGTAACAGGTATTATCAGGAAGATATATATAAAATATATAATTATATATATATTATAATTTTTTCAGGTCCAAATAAAGGCTCCGCAAATGAAGTAACAAATACCAATTCCTCAACATCGGCCACATCTATTTCGTTAACAATTGAAAGAGACAACGAAAATAGCCAGTCCGACTTGAAACTCACGAAGCTGGCCAACTTAAATGTCAACGAAGGCGAATTAATAACAAAAAAAGATACAGATATCTTGGCAGAGAGTTTAAGAAAAGCAAGCGTTAATGACATCTCGCCACGATTATTATTACCATCATCAACAACATCGACAGCGCATTCAGCTGATTCTGGAGAAACTTCTAGATATTATCCAGCGTCTCTGCCCTATTTACCGCATTTAATGAACAATAATGGAATTAATAGTAATCAGATCTATTCACATTTTTACTTGTATGAAAAATATATATATTTATTTTTTAGGATTCACTGGCTCACTAAACAGCTCGGCTAACTCTCTGTCCCAACTGGAGCATGTCACAAGTTTGGATATCCTGCAAGATTACTCCTCGACCTCAAGCACGCCAAATTTAAAGGCAAAAGAAACAGGATCTGGATATGCCATAGATACAGCTAACGAGTCATTAGCTAACCTAGCTAGTAGTGGTTACGTTATGGATAAATCCATTGAAATTATTAGTGGTAACTCCAACCTAACAAATATAAGAAATGATATGTAGCCAATTCCTAACAATATCACACATTTTGCCATCTTAATGATCATGAAAAGCGCAGTTTGTCATGTTTGTTATTAATTTGATTTATTATTAAAAAGGGCACTGCCAATAAAAAGTGATACAAAATTAATAAATATAACATCAAATCAAGTCGCACACATAAATACATGCAAAAAATAAGATCTCACAAATTTAAATATGTATGCATTTGTATTACAAAATAGAATTGCAACGATAAATGTTACACACAATTTGGTTTTTAATGTTACGTCAAAAATCGAACCTTATTAAAAAAAAAAAGTATATATATATGCATAAATATATAGAAAGATTCTACTGCTAATGCAATTCTGATCAATTTCCGATTATTTGAAAGATACAAAATATTCTATATAGGTTGAATATGACTATATGAATATAAAAAGTAATTGTGAAACGAGAGTCCTAAATTCAATTTTGTTTACTTATATTTCATTAAATAAAGTTATACTTTCTTAATAGAAAAATTCACTAAAGTAGAGCTTTCTAATGCCTGCCATCTGCCCTTTTTTTTAATCGAAAGGATCTGAATAAAATTGTGGTTTTGGCAATATTTGTATTGTTAAACTAATTTAAAAAATGTATTTAATTTAAGTTAATTGTATTCGAATTCAAGATATGAATCGAAAAGGCTTTAAAATGTAATTTTTGGTTAAAACAAATAAAAATGCCTTATTTCAATATCTGAAATGTTTGCATGCTAATTACTAATAAAAAGTAATTTAAAATAAAAACGTTGAGTAATGGGTTTTTACTTAATTTAAGAAAAATAAACCAGATTTATTTTTAGATGTTATTATGAGGGCTAGTTCAAGTAATTAATTTCGAAAAATCTACAGCGATTTGACTTTAATAGACCTGTTCTAGTTTCCACTCGTCTGTTTTATTACATCATTTTTTTTTAGTTTATGTGAAAATACCTAAAATATATTCCCAATTATTTTGTAGTTGCAATTCTAACCTTCCGCATTATTGCTAACCGGCGCCTATGTTCAATCGAAACTGAGAGGGACAAGTTCAGTGTTGTCAGCACAAAAATAAAAACATTTTCCTGATAATACTAGTCAAAAATCATTTTTTTTTCTTTTGTGGGAACGGTTACTATGCTACTTCGTTGGAAATCCATTTTACAACACTGCCACTGAACAGCTGGCTGCAATAGAAAATCTTTTGTAGAGGGTACCACAGGAAATTGCATAAAAATTTCCGGAATATACGAGGGTATTTCGTTTAAGTTAATTAAAAATTGCATATGTCTGTATATGTTTCGATGAAATATATTAAGTAAAATAAATTAAATTAAACATTTATTCTAGTATTAACATAAGAAAAAAATTCTTAAAGCGGCAAGACTCTTCATCGTGGCTGTTTATTGCTCGGCTGGGAGAAGATAAGATAAATGTTCCAAGCTAAAAATATAAAGCAAATATATTTCATTTGAAAATAACCACATTTAAACACGTGCGACGACGGCGTTGGTGCCTCCGGTTATTTTCCGTGACATCCAATTCGTTTGAGCACTTATTTATACTTATACTTATATATATATACATTTTTTTTGTTTTGTATTAAAAGCTGGTCTCACTGGTTCCTAAGCGAAATAAATAACAATTTTGATAAAAAAATTATAAATGTGAATTAATTTTTATGTAATTGGCTTTAAGATTTAAAATCTCATACGTTTTGTAGTAATACGCTCTGTTACAATTCATCATCATGATAAAATGTTGTTCCGTTAACTTTAAACGGTAAACGGGATTATGGTATATTTTCTTCGTTGTTAGCAGAAAATGCCTTCATATGGCAATCCAACCTAAGTACTAAGTCTCAATCCATATTAAAAAAAAAAACCGATAACTTATCGAAAATCGATTTGGTAAAACGCAAGACCTCAAGTTGCCGTGCAAGTTTTCTCAAGCATAAGCTAAAATTAATCAACTAGTATTTTTTCAATTGCACTATAGCTCGGATAATAGTTACGGCAATAATATAAATATAAGATATAAATTGTTTAGAGTAAGTTTCAACAAACAACAGATAATGTTGAGGCAATAGTGTATGAATTTGCCACCCTTATTTTGCTGTACACAATGTAAAACTACTTATGTTCTGTACAAAATAACGGCTAACAAAAATGGAATAGTTTAAAATTCAAAAGTTAACTGTGGCGCATATTAAAAAAAGATAATTGAAAGAATATAAAACGACACTATTAAAAGGAATAAATTAACCATCCCTTTTTTTTATCGAAATTCCACGCTCTTTCCACCCTCCTTTGAAAATATAAATGTATGTCGATTTGCATATGTACATATATGTGTAACAAACTTCCAAAACAACGAACATAAAATGCCTTTATATTTGGGTACATGTATTTTTGTATTTATATTAACCAATATAAAACTCGTTTTTTCTACTTTAATGGATACTATTTACTATTGAATGTTTTCCTACATTTATATTTCGTATAATATGCATGTACATATTTAAATATAAATGTAATATATGTACATATATTCATATGAAATATCTATTTATTAGATGGCTAATATATTTTTTCTCGGCTTTGTGTTTTCTAAATATTTGCACCAATTAAAATTCTGCTTATTTTTACTATTATTTTGTAATGTGTTTATTTCAGGTATCGTTGCTAGTATAAACGCAGTTTGATTTAATATGTATTTAAATTATTCCTTGCACGAAATAGAAGCGACTAATTGGTTTTTGGAAAATGTACTCTATTATTTAATTCGATTAAAGGAAAGAAATATTACAGTTTTATATAACACAACTAAACTCAATGATATTTTAAAAGTAAAATAAAAAACAAGAAAAGAAGCTTATAGATAATTATAAATTAATCAAATTTTATAAAATGATCAGGAAAACTAACGGGGATACTTACACGTGCCAAACAATTTGTTGTAGCATAGGTTAACTATGTTACTATATTTACGTTTTTACAGTTAATACTTTTACCGATCATTCCTATGGCAGATATATAATACAATCATCCATAAAATTAAAACCGAAATTCTAAAATAATATAAAATTGCTACATCTCTGAGCAGATCAAAATGTGTTGAAAAGCAAAGGAAATAAAACTGGTTTTCAATAAATGACAGCTATATGATATAGTAGTCCAGAATCCGTATCTCAAATTATAGGCAAATATGTTGTCATATAGCTATACAGGAAAGATCGGTAAATTTTAATGAAAAAAAGTATTACTTAGCCAATTTTTACAATATTTGAATAAAATTTGAGACATAGACACTTTGTATTATTCCAGAATTTCGGTTTTAATTTTATTCAAATCGGACCACTATATCATATAGCAGCCATAAGAATATATATATAAATTCATTTAGTTTGTTCGCAACATTTTTCGCTCGCAACATTTCTCGCTCGCAACATTTTTCTTTCGCAACATTTATCTTAAGTCAGTACCCGAGAAAACGAAAAAGTCAGAAGATTTTTCTTCTTCTTACTTACTGCAAGGGTATTTAAACTTCGGCATGCCGAAGTTAGCTTCCTTTCTTGTTGTTGTTAATTTGTATCATTATCACTATCAGTTTTTGTGCTTAGACAGTCTTCCCTATTCTATTTGGTGTTTAGCTGAAGCTAAGCGGTTCTCTCGCCCTCGCTATTTCCTTATCGTTCTCACTCTCCCGCTCACATGCGCCTACGTCTCTCCTCTTTCGCACAGTGGTCAAAGGTTTGTGGAAATGTTTTTGACTTTGTGGAATTAAAAACTGCGAAAAAAATATTTTGGCAAACCAGCCAAATATCTATTGCGGTTGTACAAGCTAAGTGTCAAATTGTCGGGCCGTATTGCGGATGTAATTTCCAGTAAAATGGGATTACACTATTGTTGCCAGTCCTGTCGAGAGGTTGAGAAGGAAATGAAATCCTTCATGCACCAGACCAGAAGGGGTTCATGGTAAATTTTCCCAAAACGAAGGATCTGTTACCCGCGTTAGACACTCAGTTTAATAGTCTAAAGCCATTAAACGCCAAATAGCCAAAAATCTGTTGCTGGTCGGCAGCCAGACCTTTCTCTTTCTGTATCATCCAGAGGCCAAATAGCGCCATAATGGCGCCGTGTCCCAAGTCGCAAAGAGGAAGGGGAAGTGATGATGGTGTAGGGAACCGGTTTCATCTCCCGATAACTGGCCACGCCATAGGCATCGATCTGGGCCTGAAAGGCCTTGGTAAACTGTTGGTTAGATTTTAGGTGGGCGGATTCTCAAAAGTTTGCATTCGATTGAGAATCGGCGGCACCGACGATCCCGATCTTTCGGTGCCCCGACGCAGGGCCAGCTGAATGGTCTCAATGTCCAACAATGGTACCCAACACTCGGCAATCAGACCATCTGCGTCACAGTTGAAGAGTTTCAGCGTGTGGTAGATGGCCTTGATCTTGCGCACTTTGACGAACCAGTTTTTAAGGTTCTCGGCTGCGGCCACGAGCACGCGATGACGATGATCCTGGGTCTGGCCTAGCACCGTGTTTAGGTCCTCAATGCGCGTCATCACACCATGGCCATTTCACTGCGATCGGCTGGGGCCTCGGGACATAATTAGACTTTTTCTAGCCGTTTTCCGTGCTGCCAACCTAGTGGGAATTACAGGTTGGCAGCGCCGAACTGCAGTTTTGCAAATTTGGAATATAAAGAGGGGGTAAATGTTTAAGAGATTAAAATAGTTTTATCCCGCTGAATCTATAAAATTACTATAAAATTTAGCATTTGTTTTATTTAACTTCTGTAGCCAATTTCGTTTACGTCAACCCCTTTTCACGCCATGCGTGATCTGGCAACCATTCCGGGTAAATAACCTTTGGAAAGGGTGGCATCCCTAAGCCGGTGGCGAAATTCCGAGGTTACTGGCCCAAATCCGAGAGTGACTTCGGGAAAAAGCCGCGGTAACCTTCGGCGAAATTCCGAGGTTACTGGCCCAAATTCTCGTTTCTACGTGTGAGCGAGGGGAAAGGCAAGAAGCGGCATGTGTGTGCCTGCATTTCTTTGTTTTTGTGGCTTTTGAGACATATGATTTTTTGTAGTGCGTGCCGTGCATCATGTCATTTAAAAAGAAAAAAGCCTAATCCGCTTTTCCTCAATTTCCATTTAAGTTTTTCTTCTCGTTTTAGTTGGGAAATGAATTTCAAAATATCTCCACGTTTTTTTCTTAAGTTCTGTTTTTTTTTATTATTGGGAAAATTTGTATATGAATGCCAGCAACCAATCATCGAACCACCCTCTCCACACAGCTCCTGACCCCAATAGCAAGCCCAATGGTTTTGAGATCGGGAACAATAATAGATTATGTAACCGAACTGTCCCAAGCTTTGACTTCGCAGACAGCCCAGGGTGAAATAAGATCCGGAATACCGGCTATTGGTAACACAGCGTTACTGAAGACTCTCACAGCTGTACCATCTTTGCACTCCTCGCTTATCTCTGAACTGATTGCCCCTAACGATGTCACTGATATAGAATTTATTTGTGTAAAACTGTCCTTTCCGTGTAGTTTTATTTACATAACATGTTCATATGTTCCTCCATCGGCGGAAGAGCCTATTTATTGGAAACACATATCGGCAATTTAGGCCGTTTCAAACAAGCTTTAAGATCAAACCACCTCATAACTCAAGGGGACTTCAATATACATGGATCTTATTTGTCATCTTATACCCTGCTGTGTACTCAGGTATTGTGCCTAGGCTCTGTGCAACCCCCTTCTCAAATTTTTTACCTTATCTTTAGAAACACCATATTTCCCCTTATTTGGAAGGAATCATTTGTTATTTCTCTCCACAAAAAAAGTAGCAAATCGGACGTCCCACAAGGCAGCCATCTTGGCCCACGGCTATTTACATTGTTTATCAATGACCTTCCGCTAGTTCTAACTAACTCTAGAGTACTTACATATATACGCTGACGATGTTTAACTATGCTTGCAGCTCATGCCAGTCAGACTTACAATCGGATTTTAACAACTTTCAAGCCAGGACACCATGTGCTAACTTATTACATCTCAACAGCTCCAAATGCAATCTGATTAAATTTTCACGTGTCACTCACCAGAATGCAACATATATGCTTAATGAATGCGCTTTGGAAAGAATAACTCTTGTAGGTGTCCGTCTAGATATTAAGCTTACGTTTTCAGAACATATTTTGTGCTTGGATTTATTAAAAGGTGGTCGAAGGAATTTGACTCCCCTTTTGCAACGCAGAATATCTTTACTTCCTTAGTTAATCCTATATTGGAGTATGATTCCAAGTTTGAAGTCCTCAATTTGGAGTTCATTTTACCCGCATTGTATCTATTCAAAAAAAGTTTCGACTTGTGATTACCGTCTTACTCTAGTAGACTTATATTAATTAACCCCTAGCTAATTAATCCCTAGCTAACCGTAGAACGATGATTGGTATCGTCTTTCTACACAAGCTAATTCACGGTGCCCGGGAGAGCCCCTTCTTGCTAGGACAGCTCAACTTCCACGTTCCTTGGCTAACATCTTTCTACCCTTAGCAATAAGTCACTGTAGAAGGGAGTACATGAACCTTTTAGGGTCTTATGTGCTGATTACAACCGCTTCTTTGACTGTATAAACGGCACTGAGAGCCTCGTTCACCTTAATTGCTAGTAGAATTAGCTCGTATGTTGCATGAACCTAAAACCTAGTTTTCCTTGTTCTTTCCTATATTTTCCCTCTCACGCGTCTATCTAGAACGCGATCGTGCCGTACGTCACACGGCTGCGCCCCTCGGTCGGTTGGGCGGAAAATAGGTGTGTGTAAAATATCCTGCAAGGGTATAAAAAATAAGTAAATAAATTCAAAATACATGATAAACCGCACTTATCGTATTCTTCCACATTTCAAATTGCAGAATCAAAAAATTAATCAACTATCTAAGCTTATTGGCAAGCAACCATGATTGACCCCAGTTCGAGCGAAGAGGAGGGCGATGACGATTCCATTGCTAATGTGTCTTCTAATAAGGGACGCCATCATGTCCAGCCGTCCAATAAGAGTGGCCCTGGCAGTACAGTTTCCGTTCCGCTTTCTGGTCTGGGCTCTTATGTACCAACATCTGGCTCTAATGGAGATCTAAGTGGAAATCATAGAAATATAGCGAATACGAATACAACGGCTGTCAACAATCGTGTTGATGCTGGCCAAAAAAGTGCTGTATCTGGTGGATCTGGATTGGGGGTAGGCGCTAACAAAAATCAAGAACAAATACAAGGTACTAATCGAGTTGATGGAGGTGGCCTTGAGGTGCCCAACAACGGAATCCCCAGGTAAGGTTTACACATAAATATTTATTTTTAAAAATCACAATTATGGGTTAAACAATTATTATTTTAGTGGAATTTCGCAAGAAACTCTGAATCAAAGTATTGGTTCTTCAAGGGCCAATTCGTTACCGCGACCATTGTCGCCTTCACCTTCTTTAACGAGTGAAAAGCAAGAAACTGGGGATCCGCATGTAAGTAGCACAACTCGGAATTTCGAAACACTTGTTGTGTAACTTTTTTTTTTTAGGACAAGCATGAACGTGAAGAAGATGAACGCAAACGTCGAATTCAGCTTTACGTGTTTGTCTCCCGCTGTATTTCATATCCATTTAATGCTAAACAGCCCACTGATATGACTAAACGACAGACTAAAATAACCAAACAGCAATTGGAAATAATTACTCAGAGATTTCAGGTAAAAATCGTGCCAAATCTTAAATTATTTTTACTACTGTACCAATTGATACATTAGCCCATTAGCATTTTGTTTCATTTAAAACTGCTATCCAAAATGTTATATAAAAAAGATGTATTCAATCAACAGGCCTTTCTTAAAGGGGAAACACAAATAATGGCTGATGAAGCCTTTCAAAACGCCGTACAAAGCTATCATGATGTGTTTTTAAAATCGGAGCGGGTTCTAAAGATGGTTCAGTCGGGTGCTTCATCGCAACATGATTTTCGTGAAGTCTTTCGAAATAATATTGAGAAGAGAGTGCGATCCTTACCTGAGATTGATGGGTTAAGTAAGGAGACCGTTTTAACCTCTTGGATGGCTAAATTCGATATAATACTGAAGGGAAGCGGTGAGGAGGACTCAAAGCGACCGTCACGAATGCAGCAGTCGTTAAATAGTGAACTAATACTATCCAAAGAACAACTGTATGATATGTTTCAGCAAATATTATCGGTGAAGAAATTTGAACATCAAATTTTATATAACGCGCTAATGGTGAGTAATTGTCGATATATGTAGTCGATAGTCGTAAATGAATTTGGTAAGTATACAAGATTTGGTCAAAATTTCAAGTGCACTTATTACACACTGCAATCTTAACTTCGAAATGATTAACAATAAAACTAATTTCTTAATCATGAACCTAAAAAATCTATTCCCCGATTTTTTATATAATTATTATATATATGAAAATGTTATTAATTAAAATTTTAATCAGTTCGATAATTCATAATAATTAAATACATTTTATAGTTGGACTCGGCGGATGAGCAGGCCGCTGCCATAAGACGCGAATTGGATGGAAGAATGCAGCGTGTGGGTGAAATGGAAAAAAATCGCAAGCTAATGCCAAAATTTGTATTAAAAGAAATGGAATCTCTGTATATTGAGGAATTGAAATCGTCCATAAATTTGCTAATGGCGAATTTGGAATCTCTGCCAGTTTCGAAAGGAAATATGGATAGTAAATACGGACTTCAGAAACTAAAGCGATATAATCACAGGTTAAATATATAATTTTACTCTTTCAAATATAATGACACCTTGAACAAAGTATTTTGTTTTTCCAACTTCTTGCTTCTCCTGTATTGGTATCTTCAGTACTCCGTCGTTTTTGTAAGTATTTAAATCTATATATATATAAATAAACAAATCACTTTTATGGTAAGTATATCTCGAAGTTATGGCAAACAGATTTTATGCAAGGTACACAAAATAAATCTATGGACTTGTAAACGCTAGTTACATACCAGATAACATTTCAATATCTTTATTATACCCTTGCAGGGTATTATAATTTTAGTCAGAAGTTTGCAACGCAGTGAAGGAGACGTTTCCGACCCTATAAAGTATATATATTCTTGATCAGCATCAACAGACGAGTCGATCTAGCCATGTCCGTCTGTCCGTCTGTCCGTTTCTACGCAAACTAGTCCCTCAGTTTTAAAGCTATCTGGATGAAACTTTGCAGATATGCTCCTATATGCTCTCACTGCTATATATGTCGGAACGAGCCGGATCGGACGACTATATCATATAGCTATATAGGAAAGATCGGTAAATTTTAATGAAAAAAATTATAACTTAGCCAATTTTTAAAATATTTGAATAAAATTTGAGATATGGCCATTTTGTATTATTCTTGAATTTCGGTTTTAATTTGATCAAAATCGGACAACTATATCATATAGCTGTCATAGGACCGATCAGAAAATTTTGATGAAAAAATCTAA
>VNJV01019407.1:0-47918 GCA_008042635.1 Drosophila nikananu | reverse complement strand
GTCGGAGATGTCTCCTTCACTGCGTTGCAAACTTCTGACTAAAATTATAATACCCTGCAAGGGTATAATAATGCGGTGCTAAGTAAGCATTAAGAAAGAAATCGCGAAAGAAATTTCAGTTTTTTTGATCTAAGTAAATTTTTGCTACATTGTAAAAATGCAGAGCTCGCAAATAACTGTTAACCGTTACGTGCATTCTCAAAATAACACACTTCACTCGAACATTGAGTGAAAAGTCCGAGTGGGAAGGATTGGATTGTTCGTATACAAATTTTGCTCGCCTTCAACAAACGAACATTTTTTTCATTTTCCTCTGCTCGGCTTACTTTGGGAGGGTTTGCCTTTGAATGACGATTCAAAAAGTCTTTTGTATGACTGCTCTGGCACAGGTTGTATTAGCCATACCGGCTACTCAAGTATCGGTCGAAAGAGCATTCTCGGCCTTAAATTATATTTTAAGCGACCGACGACGCTCAATAAGTTCTGAGAACTTAAACTCCTTATTAATTGTAAAACTAAATTCAAAATAAAAAAATTAAAACGAAAACTACTCCTTTTTTATTACAAAAATTTACCATAAAAAAAGCAAGTTCCAAATGTTCACAATGTTACACAACGTTCCACTGAGCATGCAAAAGTAAACAAATAATTCAAAAGACCTTTTGCGTTCATTTTTTCAGTCAATCCCTCTTTTAATAAGATTTGTGTGCGAACATGCTTTGACTTTCTCGTCGAGTGCTGTACGCTTAGAGACTAGTCACACGAACAGCTCAACGGAAAATGCTCAGTTCAAAACGAAAACGAATAGAAACAAAGGCTTTTGCTCCGAAGGAAAACAAGTGTGCACGATTTTTGCTGCTTTTCGTGCGAGTAAGAGAGACAGAAAAAAAACGGTTAACAGTTATTTGCGAGCTCTGTAAAAATGAATTAAAATCGTGGGGTTATTAGAGAAGTTCTTGAAATATTAATTTTGTTCTTTACTATACTATAATATGTGTATATATCCTTGCAGAGTATTGCAATTTTAATTTGCAAAGAAGTGGAGTCATTTCCGTCTTTATATTTTGTTGATCAACATTAACAGCCAAGTCGCCCAACAAAAAGTGCTTTTCTTTAGAAATCTATTGATCTACTTGGTACCCAATGGGGAATCCCCATACAAAGTATGGAATACAAAGTATTATCGGTTAGTCCGTCTTCCGGGTAATACCGACGTAAAATCGTCGGTGCCTTGAAAATCGCTAAAACCGGATTCTACTGCTTTTACAGACTCAATGAGATCTTCATAGTTTTCTTAAAAGAATTAAATTTTTTATTATTTAAAATTGTTCCCAACTAAAAACAAATTTAAAATTAAAGTCGATTTTGTAAAAGATCCTTGGAGTATATGGTAGCTTGCTGAGTGCCCTCCTGGCATTACGATTATCTCTTGTAGACCTCAAGAACATGGCCGCCGCCAACGATGGCTCCCTGGAGTTTGCCTCCAGTGGCGGCAACAGTAGCAGCAGCAGCAGCAACAGCAACACGAGCAATAGCAACAGCAGCAGCAGCGGTAGTGGTGGCGCCATTGCCAGCAGCAGCAACATTGTAGCTGGAATCAATCCCAATCCTGTGACAATGCCGCCAGGATATGTAACGGCTCCGCCAAGTCAACAGCAGCAGCAACATACGCATCCGCATCAACAGCATCAGATGGCGGCTATGGATCCGCGGTACGGATGTGGGGCACCAGCACCGTTGCTGCCACCGCCGCTGCCGATGCCGGCACTGGGACCACCGCCGCGATCCCTGGAGCAGATGATCATCTACGAGAACTTTGACGTGCACGAGACGCACCGGATCGAGGACGGGGTTTGCACACACATTAGCCGCCTGCCGCCCAAGAAGCAGGAGCTATTAAAACAGTTCGGTATACAGAGTAGTAGCCAGCAATGTCTGAGCAATTATGAAAAGTACATACTCATCGAAAACTTCATCAAGTTTTGCAATGTGAGCAAAAGTGTATCGAAGGAGCGGAAAGACTGAAGAGATGTGGAGGAGGATCACGACCCACTGTAGTCTAGCGGAGCTTTGTTCTTTGGCAACCACCCCCCCAATTGGCAATCGAGAGACAGACAGATTGGCATCCATTGACTATTCAAAATTGCATCCTCATCATTTAAACCAGAGATCATTGAACAAGACTCTTGCCCCAGTCTTAAGCGTCGAGCGATCCTAATGCATTTTCCATTCTTCTATTCCTTTTTTCTCTTCTTTTTTTGTTAACATAAATTACCGACACAGGAATATCAGATATCCGATCATCGACCCTTTTTGGACTTCCACGAGAGCGCTCTATCCAAATGTGAACAACTTAAATTTGTACGATATTTGGGCCAGGGGCTATCCAATCTGACGCTAAACAAGATATACGTAGCTTTCAAGGAGCTCCTGGGCAACGGCAGGCCCGAGAAGTGAGTTATGTCAAGTAATTGTACAGATCTGGGTATTTAATGTATATTTTGTTACAGAGCTAGCATGGAGGGCTATAACCTGGATAGTCTGTTGAAGAAGAAACGCAAAAATCTATACAATCGCATGCATGCAGCTGGTAAGGATATATGTTCCACTGCTAAAGGGGTTTTACTTAAGCTATAACCTATAAAAACTAATACCTCTCATCTCTTCCAGCTCCCAGCATCGACTTAACCGCCTATGAGGCGGCTCAGGCCCAGCATAATCCACAAGCACACCTGGGTACGCCTCGACCCCATCATGCCTTCGCCGCTTTAAATGCGGCGACGCAGCGCAGCGAAGTATGCAACGAATTGACGCACACGGGCCTGCAGTACAGTTACGCCGCCGCCGCAGGACCTCGGTAAAAGAGTGGCGCAGGAAGGACTTGTATCCTTGAATCCGCAATAGATGATCAGATCGCACACATATACATATAAATACATACTTCTTCCTGGAACTGGACCAGTAACTGTTGTGTCTTCAAAATAATGCAAAAAAAAGATTTGTTAAGCGAGAAACCATTGAAAACTAAGTGCTAAATTAAAGTGGCAGAACGTAATACAAGAGACACTAGTAAAATTAGCCTAAATGTTAACAAAATTAAACTTTAATCGAATGAAATTCAATTAAGCCAACCCAGAAATTAACACACGCAACAGCCGTCAGGCAGGCAGCAGAGAAAGGATTAGATTAAGCCCAGAATAACCATATACAACATATATATACGAGTATATTATATACACCGTACAGGGGGGTGCCACAGAAATGGCTATGGTTTTGAAAAGCAATTCCCCGAAGTTTGCAAAGAAATATTTGTATATCTCACATTTACTGTAGCATACTTTTCGACACGATTTCCAAATCCACAGCCAGTTCTGGGACTCGCCTGATAAAAACATATATATTTCTGTAGTTGCCATAGCGCATAGGGTGCAGCACACACACTTCCACATGGCCAAAACCTTGGCCAGAACTAAAATATAACCTATATAGCTTCGGTTTCCAGCCACATGTCCCCCGTATACCATGCCCCCCAGACCGCATTAGCTGGAGTAGCCTCTAGATGTAAGTGAAAACAAGAAAAAATAAGAATATGAAACACCAAACAAAAATTCAGAGAAATCTAAATCAAAGACGACCTCCCAAATGAAAGTTCCCTAATAAAAGTATATAACTAGTAGAGTCTATAGTTCGTAAGTGGAGACAAATTTTTAGCATAAAACTGGCGCGGGCGATTAACAAAACTAAATATTCCTATATACAATATACAACAACAACACATTATATACAACAAGAAGCAGCATCAAATTCAAAGTGAATTATACGCAAATCAAAGGCAGAAATACCAAAAGCAAACATAGCAATTGTAAATGATATATATACCAAAAATATATTCTATACGAGCAAACCACTCCATTAGTTTCTTTTACGCTACTCCAAAGCTGGTTGCTGGTTTTTATTTACGTTTTTATATTTAAATTTTTCACTATAAAGGTATTTAATTATCAGGGCAGCCACAGAGATACCAAGAAATTTGAAATCTGAAGAAATGCGGTCCAAAAAACATGCTGCGAAATCTTTAAAATGTTTGTTTGCCTGCTTTTAGACACATTAAAGAATTTAAAATGCTTGGTGATATCTGTGGGCACCATTGTATATATGTTTAGCTTAACACACATATATTAGTGTACTGATTAACTGGCGCAGAGAGAGCGGGAAGTGTGTATAAAAAACTAAAGTACAGTACAAGGCAGTAGACACCTAACTAGTAACCAGCAGTGGTCGATTGCTTCTCGTTCCTTGCTCTTCAAGTCAATCTGCGATCATATTTCGCTCGCTAACCCTAGATGCGGATACTGTAAATGCTGAACTTCTTCTAGTTGGACTCCTTCTTGCGCTGCGCTGTTTCACGGTCCAGCGCCCGCTGCTTGGCCTTCTCGTAGATGGGCATCAGCTGCCCGGTTTCGCCCAGCATCTTCAGCAGCTCAACTATGAACGGCAAGTAGTTGTGCTTGCGACGCACGTTCTCCACTTTGTAGCGCTTCTTCTTCTGGATCTCGTACTGGATGTAGGTGCGTAGACTGCTTATCTCTGTCTGGCGATCCTCCTCCGTGTCCATGGCATTGGGAGCCGGATTGAGCAGCTTGTCGATCTGCTGTTCGTAAATGCGCTGTCTGTCCGAAATAAGGGCCATAAGGTTGAAGTGTATCTCGCCGTCGCTATAACGCTGCATGCGCTCCTCAATAATCGGGCGCACCACATCAATCCAGTTCTGCTCCGGCCGGATTTCACCCAGATCAATGGGGCCTTCGCGCAGGCCGTCCAGCTCGTAAAGACGTCCGCCGATTGGCATGTAGCCAACAAAATGATAGACATCCTCGTCCTTGTTCTGGTTCTTCATATCCAGCTCGAAGAGCGTCTGGCGGGCGAAGGAGTTGTGCACGGTGCGGATTTGGCTGGCGTTGCTCAGCGTAAGCCCCTTGTTATACGGATCGAAGCACTGGCAAAACTCCTTAAAGTTGGTCAACGTCTCGCCCAGCTTGATGTCCTCGTGCTCCAGGTTCATTAGCAGACTCAAAATGGCCTGCGTGGCGCAGGCATTGTTGATCACCTGCTTGGCGAAGAAAATGTTGTCGCGATCCAGCACCACCTTGCCGGCGGGCTCGTCCTCCTGCACCCACTTGAACAGGAAGATAAGACCGTGGATCGGCTCCAAATTCTTGAACGACTCGCTGTCCAAGCTCCAGATCTCCTCCACTTGGGCGCCATCACAGCCTGGGCGCAAGAGGAAATGCAGTTTTTAATTACAATGCTTTTCTTGCCGGCGTCGCTTTGGAAAGCGCGCGATTTACTTACCAAACTCGCGGATAAGTTCCGTGAATACGCCCGGATCGGACTCAATGAGACACCAATTACCAGCACCGTCGCCCATTTTGGTTTTGAATGGTTTATTTTCTTCTTTCTGTTGTAGATTTAAACACTAAAATCCGAGCTTTTTTTGCTCTACCAAATTTTTGTCAACTCACAGGTACTGGCGTTGATTTAGCCTTTTCCCCGCTGGATCTGGCGGTTTTCAAAAGCACAACCCGGAATTGATTGTAAACTAGCGACAAGCTAGAATTAAGCTATTTTCCAAGCTAAATTTTAGCTATTTTTAAGTATTTACGTATTTTTTACCTTCACACACTTAAATAAATTTAATGTTTTATTTATTTTATTTTTATAGATGTTTTATGCTCGATTTTAACGAGCATTCAATTATTAATAATAAAACTTGAAAACGTTATAATTCTTCGTCTTGAAAAATATCGAAAAATATCAGCAAATCGTGAAATATTAAATCATCTTTAGAAAAAATATCGATATATTGATATTTTGATATATTATCGACAACCCTAGTCCGCCATGACACAAAGCTGAAGAAGAAGCAGACGAAAAAAATATGTGCAAGCAAATCTCGCGAAAGAAAATGAAATTTGCAACAACTGCCGTGTGTGAAATGTGAACGTGGAGAGTGCAACGCACCATCAAGACAATAATACGCATTTTAGTGAATATTTCGCCAGCGCCCCCGCCCCTTGAAGTTGCGAAAAGATGAAGCGAAAATACGAAAATTGCCTGCTGCAGCAGAGGCAGCAACAAAATCCGTGTTTGTTGTAGATATACATATATATATATATATATATGCAAATTCCATCCGTACATAATACGGGGAGTACGGCGGAGATACGGATCAGTCGCCGTGAAATATAGAATAAGGATATCGGTCCGCCGCATCCTCACCCGCAAACAAATTTATTCAAAGTCCGAGAGAGCGCGCGAGAAAGAGGCGCGAAAAATTCGCAACACAAAATGGTTGTCTCCAAAGACAACAAGCGTCGCCGCAAGGAGACGGAGACCCCACCGCCCCCGCCGCCACCACCTGCGCCAGCGGTGGCCACTCCAAAGGCGGCCGGAGCGGTGACTCCGGCCATTGAGTCGTCACCCGAAATGCCCAAGAGGTGAGAGTGCCAGTGCCGTGGAGTAATCCATAGGTTCGCCTTTAAGTGACATACGTGTTAGTGTGTGGCAGATGACGTCGCAGCGTCAAGTAGCGGAGCACTGTGTGTGTGTATGTGGGTGGGGGGAGTAATTGCTAGTGAGGAGGGGGAGCTGGACGCAATTGTATAAGCTACAGAGAGCGTCAACATCGTGTCGTGGCGTTGTTGTTTTCATCGCATTGCCCTTCGCTTGTAAAGCGCTCAAAGGGGGTGTTTCGCATCAGCCTCTTGATGGGGGCAGGGGCAATCCCCCCCTGCACGCAGGTGGAATATGTACAGTGGTTAGTCACTAAGCTGAATATTCGACACAGTTAATTACGAGCGTCTGTCTGGCCATAAATAACCCAAAAGGGAACATTGAACAGCGCCAGTTGAATTCTAATTAATTTTAGCAGCGGGAGAAGGAATATTTATAAAGTTTTTCGACTCTAGTTATGTTAATTTCGCCAAACTTTAAGAACTATAATGTTGTTTATGTCTGTTTTCAATTAAATAATAACTAAGACATGGTGGACTTGTTTATTTTAGGAAAAATTTGAATATTTCCTTTTGAAAAGATTTTAAATGTTTAAGATAATGATAAAAACATAATTTTTTAATGGTCCTTGTGACAAAAAAACACTTTAAAGTTCAACTTGTTAAAGTCCAAAAGTGATAGTATAAAAAAAGGAGTATAATAATAAAATTAAAATGCTTTAAAATTGTATATATGTATATAATATAATAAAATCTTATTTTTGTTTATTCACTTGCCTGTAAAACTGATAAAATTGTCAAGAAAAGAAAATTCAGCAAAAACATTAAACACAATTTTAACGAAACAGGTGTCTGTTTTTTAAGACTTTATTATTTATTAGCTAATTTAGTTGTTGAAGTCACGATCTATAACCAATTGAAATATAAACTTTCCTTTAAATTAGAAGCCATTTAAACCCTGATTCTGATTGTACCCCCATTTGTCCTTTTATAAATTCATATTCCAAGTAATTTATAACAAAATATATATTAACCCCAGCTTGCCCAACCAAAGACCACTGTTTATGCTTGGTCCGCGGAGTAATTGCATACATAAGTCAATGAATTGTTATTGTCCTCATTGGGGGCTGAAGTTGATATTGATTCTTCTCTAATTTGTATCAAGTTGCGTTGTTTCCAATTATAATTCACTCACACTGTCGTTTTTCTTATTCTTCGTCCTCTCTCCTGCAGAACAAAGGTGCAGGCCCAACGCAAGTTTGCCCAGGGCCAGAGTGCCCCCACCAGCAGCTCGTCAAGTATAGCCGCTTACAGTGCAGCTGCGGCAGCAGGATCTGGCACTGGATCCGGGCCAAGCACCTCAGGAGTGGATAGCTCGCAGCCGCCGATCGAGATCCTGCCCAACAAGTGCCCCAAGGCCCAGGATTTCCTCACCTTTCTCTGCTTCCGCGGCACTCCAGCGCTGCCGGCGCACTTGGACTACCTCAATCAGGGAAAGTCTAAGGATTCGGCCAAGGAGGCTGGTAGTAACGCAGCCGGGGGTCAAGCCAACAATAATAACAACGCCAAAAAGGTCCCCAACAACAGTCGACAACAGACAGGCATGGGAGCGGGCGGCAAGAAGAAGCGAGGTCGTCCCGCCAAATCAGCGGGCGGCAAGAAAGCAGCGGAGGCGGAGACGACGGCGTCCACCGAGAAGTCCCCCTCAACGGCGGACAAAGCAGTCAGTGATAAATCCAATCTCATTGCAGTCAAAAAGTCTGCAGCTCATTCGCCAACGCCAGCGCCTTCTCCAGCTCCTAACCCATCGGTGCTGCCAGGAGCTGTGCGCAAGCGAGCGGATATCGTCACCGATGGCAATCGGCGCGGTGGAAGAGGGAGGGCAGCAGCAGTAACTGGCACCACCACGAGTACTGGACCGGCCACCACCTCCAGCGATAACAAACGGCGCTCGAATCGTGCTAGCACCAAGGAGAGCAAATCCGTGATAGAAAATGATAACGAATCGGAGGAGGACGAGGAGTATGATCAGAACAGACACGAGGCAGTCGAGGATGATGACGATGAGTTCTTCTCCGCTCACGATGTCACCTCTCGCAACGGTGATGCGGAGGCGAAAGCAGAAAGTCCTGTGAAAACAGAGGAGAAAGCCAGACGAGGACGTCCTTCGGCCGGAAAGAAACCAACGGAACCGCCAGCTCTCCCCTCTGAAGCCCAACAACCGGCTCTGAAGGATAAGGCGCCCGCAAAGCGTGTAAGGCAAAGAGAATCGCCAATTTTTATACCGTCACCCGAATCCTCGGGCCGCATGACAAGACAGCGGGCTTTTTTCGAGCCCGTCAAGGTTCCGCCGCATCAAGAGGAGACAGCAACACCTGAACCGCCCAAAGAAGAGCCCGAATCACCAGAGAAGTCGGAACCCGAACCAGAGCCCATTAAGAAGGCAAAGGAAGCCACCAAGGAGAAGACTAATTCTAGTATTTATGCCAAAGACGCCAAGCAGCAGCTGGAGAACGGAGACAGTCAACATGGTGCGGGAGCCAAGGGCAAGAAGAGCTTGAATGTCTTTGATTTTAGCTCGGATGACGAACAGCCGTTGGCCAAGTCGATTAAGCTGAAAAAGGGCGGCAAGGCCGCGAGCCCCAAGAAGGGAGGAGCTGCTGCAGCTGCTCCGGCGGCCAGGAATCGTAAGGCGATCGCTAAAAAGCTAGAAAAGGAACAACTGGAGAAGGAAAGGGAAAGGCTGCAAAAGGAAAAGGAAAACGAAAAGGAGAAGAAGGATAAGGAAAAGGAAAAGGAAAGGAGGGAAAAGGAGCTTGAGAAGGAAAAAAAGGAAAAGGAGAAGGAAAAGGAGCCTATTCCCGAAATCAAAGTGGAGGAACCGCCAAGTGGCGGAAAGCGCGGCAAGGCAGGCAAAAAGAAAGCAGAGGATCCACCAGCCGATGACCAGGAACTGGCTCCCCCATTGTCTAAGAAGGCCGTGCCTAATGCCCGCGGATCTCGAAAATCGGCGAAAGGCAAGGCCTCGGAGGATTCCGCAGAAGCAGAGCCACAGCGATCTCAGCGCCCTTCCCGCAAAACTAAGGAGGCAGCTGCCATCTACATGGGCATTATTGGCCACAAACTGCAACTGGCCGACGACGAGGAGGACGACCTATCGCTGAGCAGCTTCCCGGACATACCTAATGTCAAGGAGATGGAGAAAATGGAGAACGAGATCAAGCGCAATGCGGCGGGAAAGTTAAGCGTGCCGGAGGCCACGACGGTGCTTCCGGCAGGCAAATCCACCCGTAAGCCGTCGCCCCGACCCAAGGATTCGTCAGCAGGTGCATCAGTCCCACGAGCAGTTGCCAAGGAGGAGACCCCCTCGCCTCCAGAAGCCGAAGAAGAGAAGCCACCACCTCCAGCAAGGCGTGGACGTCCGCCCAAGCAGGGCAAGGCATCTGGCGGAGCGCAGCCACCACCAAAGCCTCCCATTGAAGGTATGCTGGTGAAGAAGGGCTCCTTAGCCAAGATATCCGAGCAGGCCAAGCCTAGAGCCAAGTCCGAACATTCGAAGGTCGACTCCGACGAGGAGGAGGACTTTCTCATCAACGAGGAGCTGAACGAAACGAAGCGCAAGCTTGAAAAGAGTTTCAGTGACTCGGACGACGAGCCGCTGGCCATAAAGGTGCCATCCGTGATGGTGGCGACGTCGTTGGTCAAGGAGAAGGAGGAAGTATCGCCCGCAAAGGTACTCAGTCCGCAGCCCCCAAAGCTCTTAGCGACGCCATCGCCCACCATCTCGACTCCTGCTCCAGTATTCTCTGCTGCCGCCCCTCCTTTGCTGGCGGTGCCCACAACCCCGCCGGCCACGACCAGCACTCCCACCACCCAGCTGACAATGCTGCCACTGACGGCGAAGGCTACGCCAACGCTGGGCGGCCCTATGCCCAGCATGTTTCCGGGCATGCATGCCAGCTATTCGCCGGTGAAGGCCATGGAGAAGAAGCCGCCGGTGCCCACGTCAAAGATCCTCAACGTACCCGCCACCTACGCCCTGCCGGGGAGTGCCAGCGGCAGCGGAACGGTAGGCGGTTTCCAGAAGACCTCCTCGTACCTGCCGCAGGCCTCTCCTCACTATCATTCCGGATATGTGCGTCCGCCACCCACGCCAACGCATCAGTTTGGGGGCGGCGGCGTCGGCGGAGCTCCGTCCGGGAGTAAGACTCCCTCGCAGGGCACAACTTCCTCGTCGCCGCTAAAGTATCAAACGCCGCCAACCACCTATCCGCCACCCATTGAGGCGTATCAGTGTCCCAAGATCAATCCGAACTTTCTCACGCCCAAATACGAGAGAAGCCCATTGCCGCCGCCGCGTTCGTCGGCCGGCAACAGCTTTCCCAGCCCTTCGCCGGTAAAGTTTATGCCCACGTCAAGCACAACGATCACCACGACAACGACAGTGGGCACACCCTCGTCCATTGCCGCCACTAAGAGCCCCTTGGCCCCGCCGCCGCCATCGCCACCGGTCAGTCAAGTGATGATCCAGACGTCTAGCTTGAATCTGAGTACGAGTATAGCGGCCACCGTAAATGCAGCACCAATGGCGGTGGCATCCACGTCAGCAGCTGCGGCACAGCAAGCGGCTGCTCAGGCAGCGGCAGCAGTTGTGGCTGGAGGAGCCACTGCAATGGCCACGGCAACGCCACCGCCAGCGCACAGCAATAACGCGGGAGCTGGTGGAGGTGCTGCCGCCGCTAATTCCGATCCTTTGAAAGACGAGATTGGAAGCATACTGGCGCAGGCCACCCTAATGCCCAGCAAGGAGGAATCTGGCAAGATCTTTGGCATTGCCAGCGTGAGCTTGGCCCAGAGTTCGGGGCCCGACAACACCAAGTGCACCCTGGGCAAGTGCGGCTCTATTCACAAACCGGTGCTCGGACCAGTGGTGCCGACGGAGGGTTATTTTGGTGACCAGTTGTCTAGCAAGGAGCGACGCAAGGCGAAGGTGAATATGACCCACGAGCAGATCCAGAAGTGGCTTATCGAGTGTTCATCCAATCCGGATGAGATTCAAGACGATTTGGACGATGATTTCGATGATAGTTTGCGCCCGCAGCAATCTACAACACCGCCGCCCACGCGGGATGACAAGGAGCTGAGTGCCAGTTTCAGTTCCTCATCGAAGAACACGCGCGGTGATCTTGGCAAGAGCGAGAGCGCCTGGTCGGCCAAGGGGCCGTCACTGAAGGCCACACCCGTGCTGGTCACTCCACCCAGTCGCAAGGAGCAGCTGGAACAGGCGGAGGCGGCCAAGGATTGCTGCGACGCCTTGGACTACGACAAGTCCTCGACACCAGTGAATCTCACACAGAAGCTCACCGCCAATGAGTCACTGGCGGCCGCCGCCGACAAGAAGATCAATGAGCGCAAGACCAAGGAGTTGGCTAAGGCATCCTCGACAAGCAAGGCGACTGCTCAGCAGCCTCGCAGTGCCGCCGCCACCCCACCCACTCCCATTTCGACGCCCACGCCCATACCTCTCGCCTCAACCAAGAGCAGTCCCACTCCGCCGCCTGTGGCCAAGCAAAAAGCCGAGAAGGGCAGGAGGAATGCCGTAGCAGGTGCTGGAGTAGCTGCTATGCCTTCACCTCCGCCCGCCGCGCCCACTCCATCGAATCCGAAGCGAACACCCGTCTACAACCAAAAGGGCAGCAGGGCACAGCAGCAGCAGGCACAGCAACAGGCGGAGGCCAAGTCTCCAGCTAATCCTCCTAGTGCAGCGGGCACCAAGAAGGAATCTGTTTATGCCTTTGGCAAGGAGGAGGAGGTGGTGGCCAGTAACAAGCCGGGCAGCAATCGTCGGCGAGCAGATCCCAGTCCCGCTCCTCCTGCTCCAGCTGCCGTGCCCAACGCACTGAGTGAGCGGTCGCCGACCAAGAAGCGAGCAGCAGCGGCGGCGGCAGCTACAGCAGTCCAACTGACACTGAGTCCCACGGAGAACTGTAAGATCGAGGGCAAGCCCAAGGCCACGGCAGGGAGGGGAGCTAAGAAGGCGCAACAACAGCAGGTTGCTGCACCTGCTCCTCCTCCAGCCGCAGCACCTGTAGAAGCCAGCGGGGATTCCGATGCCGAGGGAGCCACCTTCTACATACCGCTTCAGGGTGCAGGCGTGGGGGGTAGCGGTGACGGCGGCATCCAAGGTGTGGCCGTCAAGTTGGGACGCGAAGGACCCGATGGGCCCAACCAGAAGGTGGTCATGCAGGCCACGCTGGTGACAAAGGCCCAGATGGATACCAACTCAAAGCCACTGCCAGAGTCGCTGAACACCAACGAGCTGGTAAAGACGCTCCTTCATGCGGCCAGCAATGATGCAGCCTCCGCCACGACCACAACCAGCCTCAAGAGCACGCCCAAGGCAAGCACTTCGGCAGCAGCGGGAACGGGAGCAGCAGCTGGCACAGGCACAGGTACTGTTGCTGGTCCAGGAGCAGCGTCCACCAGCTTGGTGCGTGTTAATTCCAACTCGTCGCTCTTCTCCGGTTCGGCAAAGTCGAGGACAGCCGCCCAGACGAGCACCACAGCGGCGGCCGTTGCCAAGAAGTACAAGGATGACACACCCATCAAGATGGCCAATAACACGGCCTTTCCGCGCCACGACGATCCTACACAAATGGTGGAAGCACCTATCTTCCGGCCCACGGAGAAGGAGTTCGCCGATCCCATCGAGTTTATTGAGAGGATCACACCAATTGCGGCAAGGTTTGGCATCTGCAAGATAATTCCGCCGACGAGCTTCAAGCCAGAGTGCCGGATATCGGACGAGATGCGATTCACGGCCTACAATCAGTATGTGCACAAGATGCTTCATCGCTGGGGCCCTAGTGCCAAGGAGCTGAGTGCGATCAAGAAGTATTTGGCGACCCAGAGCATTGTCATGAACCATCCGCCGTGGATCGGTGGCATGGAGGTGGATCTGCCGCGGCTGTATCACACGGTCCAGGAGCTGGGCGGCCTCAAGGAGGTGATCGAGAAGAAGAAGTGGTCGCGGGTGGCGGAGGAAATGTGCATACCCAAGCTGGCACAGGATCGGGTGACCAAGCTGGATGATATCTACTGCAAGTACCTGCTGCCATACGACACCCTATCGCCGGCGGAGCGCCAAAAGCTTTTCGACGAGGTCGAAGCCGATTGGGCCAAGCGGGAGGCAAGGGCGCGGCGGAATGCGGATCGATTCGTGAACACGGAGAGCGTGTCCAACGAGGAAGACGATGTAAGCAGCGACGAGGATGAGGAGTCCGAGGAGGAGATCGATGGGGTGTCCATGGAGTGTATAGTCAAGGGCCGTAGCATGCCGCTCAGCCAGTTCTATAGGATTGCGCGCAACACAATGGCGCTGTGGTTCAAGAGCACCGATCCCACGGTCAACGAGGTGGAAGCTGAGTTCTGGCGGCATGTCGCGGTCCGTGATAGCCATGTGTGCGTCCACTCGGGCTCTATTGACAGCTCCGGCTGGGGCTACGGCTTTCCCAGTCCGGGCCCCAAGGGTAAGGGCTCTAACTATGCCAGGCATCCGTGGAACCTTAAAGTGCTGACCAATAACGCTGGCTCCGTGCTGCGCTCCCTGGGTCCCGTTATGGGCGTTACTGTGCCCACGCTCCACGTCGGCATGCTCTTCTCCGCCTGCTGCTGGTACCGCGATCCCCATGGCCTGTCATGGATAGAATATCTGCACACGGGCGCCTCCAAACTGTGGTACGGCATTCCCGACGATCAGAGTGCGAACTTTAGATCGGCTTTGACGTCGCTGATCCCGACACACTGCCAGAACAAGACCATCTGGCTGCCCTGTGATACCGTCATGGTGCCTCCACACATGCTCACCGATCGTGGCGTTTCGCTGTGCCGCATTGAGCAGAAGCCGGGCGAGTTCATTGTGGTCTTCCCCAGGGCCTATACCTCCAGCCTGGCCACCGGCTATGTGGTCTCCGAGAGCGTCTACTTTGCCACCATGTCGTGGCTTGATTTAGCCAAGGATGATTTCAAGGTGAGTCTTGCAGTGTTGCATCCTTTATAGATTACATTTTTAATAATTGTACCTTTTCCAGGACATCCATGAAAGCTGTGAGCCCGCCATGTTCTCACTGGAGCAACTGCTCTTTGCTTTGGGCTACGATCAGCGAGTGAACTCGGAGGCACTGCATCAGATGCTGCCCATGCTCAATGAGGTTTGCGAAAAGGAATCTGCAGCCAGGGAGCAGCTTAGGGTCAGTTTTTTTCCTGTATTTTTCCGGAAGTTTGCCTAATTTTGCATATTTCCAGGCTGCTGGCGTGACATCCACCGAGAAAGTGCAGGCGGAGAAGGGACAGAAGGCGAAGAAGCAACAACAGCCGCCGCACAAGTCCATTGAGAGCGAGTGCGATCTGTGCCGCGCCAACCTGTACATATCGATGGTGCGCACCGAGGAGGGCAGCATCTACTGCCTGCAGCATGCGCTCAAGAACCTCAACAATGGCAACATTCAGGCCAAGCAATGCAAGCTAATCTACGCGTACAATGTGGACGACATACAGCAGTTGATCCGTCAGCTACAGGAGAAGATCAGCCACAAGGCGGCGGTGAAGAAAAAGTAGCATCGTCGGCGTCGTTACTAAAAGGGGCGGCGCGCAAGACAACGAGATACGGAATGGGGGATTAAGATGACGCAGGTAGAGACGCAGATGAATGTACATATTGTATGGAAGATGTGTATACTACGTATGTGATTCGCCATCTTTGGGTGAAATATGTAAAGTGATGACTACGAGAGTGGATTGATCTGTGCGACGTATTAAGGAGCTCATATATATATATATATATTTATACAACATTTATCTCCCAGTTAACAAACTGACACTATTCACTAACTGTATGATAAATAGGAGCATCTATAGGCTAGGGATCGGTTAACAATTCAATGCGCGGCAATGCTTTCACCTTTGACTAGTTTATACAATTATTTAGATCGTTAGGAATTTTGCAATCATTTTGTTTTCCATTTTCGTTTATTTTTTTGTTATGCCATGTGTACGTACCCCCTCTTCCCCTTCCCACCTTCTCCCCAAACGAAAAATGTTATTAACCCTATTAACCCTTGTGTTACTGTAAATATAGAACGAGCCTGCCTAGTGTATGTAGTTAGCTTTCGGATTAAGAGCGAGAGAAAGAGGAAACCATGCTTAACGTGTTGCAATTTCTACCTACCTTTTGTACGCTAAGATATAACGAGTAATTAACATAGCACCTCCGCAACCACACACCCCCCCATAGAGCACATACAATAGCAGGAGACCCGAGATGGATCCTCCGCCCAGCTAACGAACTAACGAACGTAAGCCAGAGTTACTATCAATTCAACCAAAAAGAGAAATGGAAAAAAGCTATACACATACAGACGCGAACTCCAGATCAAGGACAACAGGCAATAATTGCAATGAGAGGGAACTTTTTCACTAAATGTTCAATGTATATTTATATAGCAGTAGTCATAATAATACAGTTTAAGTAACAAGTGCAACAATAAATCTTAACGCGATATATCGAAGCTGCTGCACCTGGCTCTAGTTAATGCTACATACTGTCTGGATGGGAGGAAGGACGAGAATTGTTCTCTAAGTATAATATTATAACCTAAATCCCTGGCTATACCTTGGGCTTCTTAATTGCAGGGCAGTCGGTGCTGGCCACTGCCTGCCGTTTAATGGCCCCACCACCAGGCATATTGGCCACTACATCCTCCAGCTGGCGCTTTAGTTCGGACACTTGGGTGGTGAGTTCGGTGATTGTGCTGTTCGCTTCCTGCAGGCGACGATCCTGCACCCTGCGCGCCACCTCCAGGCTGCGCACGCGCTGCTCGATTCGTTTGTGTAGCTTGTGCTGTTTGATTAGGTGCTTCTTCAAGCGCTCAGGATTGGAGCTGGAGTTCTCCGCTGGTCTGGTCTGATTGTTGGCGCAGAGGGGTGAGAGCGACACGATGGCCTGGTGGATGGCATGGTCGACAGGCCGGCTGATCCCTGTTCGCTTGAAGCCACTAAAGCTGATGTCGCCGAGGTTCCGGCATACCACAAGGCGAGTGCCCGCCGCCGTAGACTCGTCCAGTTGCTTGCGGTGCTCCAGCTTAAAGTTCACGGCGATCTTCTCGTCAAAGTGCTCGATGGCCATCGAGGAGATGTCGCGCAGCTCCTGAAGAATCTCGTGAGGTCGCAACTGCTTCGTGTAGACGCTCAGGATGCGCAATATGCTGTTTATCTCGTCCAGTACGCGACCCGGTATAAAGCAGCATATGTTGAGGTCAATGAATTTTGAGTATGTCATCGTTAACATGGAGATCCTGGTCTCAATAGATGTGAGAATGTCCGAGTGCCGAGACAGAATGTGGTTCCTAGTCGAGGAGATACATTGTTAGTTGTAGGTAACTCTCCAGAAACATCTCTTCCACACTCACCTTCGCTCCGACTCTCGGCGTGGGAGCATGGACTTAATGAATTTAAAGCTCTTGGCATGTTCCTGGATTACTTTATTGAATCCGGCGTTCAAGACTTTCTGGCAGATGTAGTTAAATCTAGTGCAGACCTGGTAGAATCGTCTAGTTATAGTCACGGGTCGAAGGATCTGGGGGTCTGGATGTCTGGCTGACTCACCTCGCGCTTCTTCGCCACCTCGTCGTAGGGCAGCCATTCGAAAATGTCCTGAAGCACTGTCTGTGGCAGGTCCAAGAGATTCATTTTCTTTCCTTCTAGTGCCTATTTTTTCAAGTCAATTTTGTTCGAATTTTTATATTATTGTTGTACGGCAGTGATGGGAGAATCGAGCTACGAAAACATAGGTCGTATCGATATTCTTGAACGAAGCGATACATCGATATATGTTCATCGGGAGTTGGTCCCACCTTAACCGATAAAAACGCAAAAACATGGCAACACCGAAGGAGCGTATGCGGAATAAATATATTTTTATTATTTTTTTTTTTTACCGAATTAACTTTTCCCCGCTCCTTAAACAAGACTTTCTTGGAGTTTTTCCAAAGGTTTTCTACGAAATATTTAAAGATTAACCCCTCACAGATTCCAACGGTAATGTCTTCACGTTAATTTTTTTAGGAATTTAAAATTTAAATGTTAAATATTTCTGTTTTTAAATGAGATATTATACAATATGCTCAAAACTAAACTTTCAATCAACTTGTTTTACTTATTTTTTATTTACAAAGTGACAAACAACAGCAAAGAAAAAAGAATAGAAATAAATCTAGGCTTGTATTATAAATTTGCTAGCATCATGAAGATCATGACCAACAGGCTCCAGCTCAGGCTTCTTTTTGGGAAAGTAGGGATTGTGTTCCGGATCGGCATTCAAACTGGAAGAATAAACCAATTAATTATGATAAATTATGAGTTTAAAGGATCCTAAAATGTACTTATAGAAGCTGGTGGCCTCCTCGCACTTGACGTTGTACCACCAGTCGCAGGCGAACTCCTTTTGATTGAAGATGGTGCCATTGGTGCAGAGGAACGAGGCACCCTGGTGACCTTCGCGTCCATCGTGGCAGACGTGATATGCCTGGCATCCCGTCTCCACATTAGCGTACATGCCGGGTGTGGCGGGGACATTGTGGCAACTGAAGTGCGTGTGGGGCACCTCGTGGTAGACCGGATAGTCCACGCCCGGAACTCCGGGTATCTTGTTCAGATCTTGCTTCTCCTCATGATGCTGCGGCGCGTGTTCCGCTTGAGGTGGATTGAACAGATATCCGAATTTCTATAAAAGCAAAAACTTTGTATCAAATGGCGGCAGCTATTGCATAAGAGAAATACACTTAAAAGAATAACATGATTGATTAAGAAGTTCGTCATTTTAAAGTGAATATTTTAAGTATTATACTGATTTTAAAATCAATTATTTTGATATTATTTATATCAATGTATAATCTAAATATCAATAATTATAATTTTCTACGATATTCCTTAAGTCTGCTCTTACTTGGCATCTATTAATTTTCTCTGTGCAAAGACAGAGCTCGTGCCCCAATCCGGTTTGGTTTTGTACCACCGATACCTGGCCTCCGTCTCCAGTTTCCCCGGATCAGTGCTCATTATGTTATAACTACACATGCACACATGTGTGGGTACCTCAATTGCAGGTTGTGTGTTACAATTTTTGGGTCAAAAGTGAACGTGGCCAAGACAAGCGAACCCAGAGCTTTGTCAATTGGGGTGGCGCACGCTCGCTCTCATCTTAATTGATTCCTCAGCGTAATTATACACCCTCCTCCAGCTCCACCTCGAGGATCCTCACCTGCACTTCGATGGCCACTACGGCTCCGATGACGACCATTAGCCAACAAGAGAAACAGACCAGCTTCAGCATCATTTTCTTGCCTGCTCTGGTTTCTGGTATCTAGGAGAGTTTTTGTTGTTGAGTTTGGACCTGGAGAGTTGCAGCCACGACCGTCCGAGTTGGGTTTGAAAATCACACTGAGCTGCAGTTTTCCAGTGGCGGCCACTTGAGCGTGCGACAGCGGCTCCTCCAGCGCTAGAGCTTTCAAGGGTACCGCCAACCGCTGCCACAGATCTTTTAATGATTTCGATTGGAAGCGATGGAAGCTTTTTCCACCAAAAAAATTGGCAATTGCCAAATTACCGTTCGCTCTGCTTTAATTATATTGCCAAAGTAAACGAAATGAAACGCTGGAAGCCTAGTGCTCCCTCTCTTCCCCACATAATTATGATATAAATTGTTTATGGCAGATGTGGGAAAGTACAATGCAGCACAGCGGCTACAGTTTATTTTGCAAGATGCTCGCTCGTACAAATTGTTTACGCTTAACTAGCTAAAAGCGATGACCGGGCTTAGATGCTATAATACGTGAATGGGTTAACAGGCGATGGGTGGATGCAAAACGGTTACACAGGGAAAAATATGTGTATATATGTTTGTACAAAGAAAATATGGTTTGATGAGGGATTAATTGATTTTCTGTACAGTTTTGGAGATTGCAAGGTATTATTATTGATAGATTTTCTCGTACAAAAAAGTGTTTAAGAACGGGAACATTAGATTTTAGTTATGTGAATCTGCAATAAATTAGTTTTAAGTTTCAAAATACAACAATATGTTCAGGGATGTCTGCGTATTACAAATCTTTAAAAATGCTGTTACTAGCTTTAATGGAATACACAAGGGAATATTTCGATCAAAATATCTCTCCTCATTCTTCAAAAATATTTTTAAATGAATTTTAAATTTATATCCATTTCTGTGACACCCTTGTTATAATGTAGACCATATTAATAGACCTTTAAATATAATTTACCAATTACTCATTCATTTCAAAGTGAATGTGAAGTCAAATTTGTTCTCAAAAAACTGTATTATGTTTTACTTGTAAGTACATATATCTTTTTTTCAATCTATACTTTCTCTTAGTGTATGGGCTGGGCTTGGAACGGCTTGCATAGTTTGGGAATGGGAATGGGTATGGGAATGGAAAATGAAAATGCACTAATCGGTGAGCGGGCGTATGGCAAATGTTTTGAAATGATATGCAGTTGGTTAGATAATGGTTACGTCTCGTAAACCTCAAATTAAGCTACAGATGAACAAAGTGTGCCATAAGTATATTCATAAATTCTACTAAAATCGCTCATTTATAGCTCTAAACACTAATAATTCTTGCGGGTCATTTGCGGCACGTTCAGTTTGTTCAGCAGATCGTCAAACTCGCTGAAGAGCTGTGTAAAAAGGGAATTGAGTGATAAAATTAAAAGAATAATTATTACATCAGTTCGTCTGGCCAACTCACATGGGTTGTGCCATAGCTGTCCACATAGGTTTTGCTGCCCCGGGAGGTCTTCTTGAAAGCCGGCAGCACCGGACTGTGACCATGCAGGAGATTCACATTCTGATACGACTGCGCCTTGGCCGATCCGGCCAGTGGGTTCGTCTGGCTCTTGCCCACCGTTGGCGCCAGTTCCAGAAAGTTTGGCACTAAATGGGGGGAATGGGCAGAGATAAGAAAAACCCAGGTGGCGATCCCTACCCATCGCTACTCACTCTTCTTGGGCTGCAACTTGACCTGGTTGAGCAGGGGATTGTGCAACTGGAGCTGTCGGTAGACGGGCAGGGCGTGCTTTGGCGGCACCACCACATGCTGGCGCCCCACCGCCTGCGGGTACAGGTAGGTCGTCTCCACCGTTGGCACCTGGCGGTAGTGGTACCGCCCCTCCCGCGGCGTGAACCTGCCATCCGAGCTGAGGGCGATGTGGAAGACGGTGCGCATGGGCTTGCTGTAGTATTGATACACCTGTATGGGGAGGGGATTAAAAAGAAATTGGTTAAAATTTTAATTTATTTTAAAACTGACGTACTATTTTTTTAGAAACCTTAAATATTTTTTAATCCTTTTTTGTGCTCTTAACGTTTATTGCTCTCAGCATTAATCAGTAAAATCATCAATGTACACTTTTTATTGTATTTTTATTACAATTATTTATTAAGCTAATATTTAAATTTTATACACTTTGCTAGAGTTTTAAAATTATATGTTGTGGTCGTAAAATCAGTGATTTGCTTAATTACCTAATATTTATAACTACTTTTAAGCTACAATTGTTGGTTTAGACTAAAAATGTAGAACATTCATAAGAAAAATTTTAATTATGAATAATTTAAAGAAATTTAATGACTGCCTTACGTTTAACCTACTTTTAAAATATCTCAAACATCAATTATTTTACTCCAAATATATTTTATAGCGTTAAAGACTATATATATTATATATTGAAAGATTTTTTTTAAGAAACTCATATACTTTAAATACATTTTGGTCCGTCCCATAACTGCGCAACCTTTCTTGTTAAACACTATTATTTACTGTAAAATTAGTCAACTTTTTAATAACTTCCTAAAAAAACACCTAAAAATACAACTGGGCTACCGATCAATACAAAATGATTAATTGATCTGTGCCTAATTTGCCAACTAATAAAGGTAAATGTATACATACATGAATAAAAACATGTTTTTTAATGTTTAAGCTTTTTAGGTACAATATTGGCTCGTTCAAAATACTATTGGAACATTTTGAACATTTTAGCAAAAACTATGTAAACCTTGTAAGGAAGGTAAATTCAAATCTGTTTAAAAGCTTACTTCCCTATTTTTAAACCCTGACAGGGTAATGTAATTTTAATTAAAATGAATTCAATTAAATTTCAAATAATTCAAATTTATTTTAATTTAATTAATTAGATTTGTTTAAAGATTTTAACGGGTTACATTAAAAATTTATAAAAATGAAACCTTAAATCCAGTATAAAGATTTTTTAGCCTAATAAAAAGCAACCGAAATAAGATTACCAAATTTAAAATATTGATATTTCGATTTACTTACGGTTAATATTTAAATTTTCAAAAAAAATATCATATAAAAAATATAGATTTAAAGAATCAGCTCATTTCAGATAATTCAGACGTCATGTATATTTACACAATAAAATTGTAAAAAAGAATGTACAAAAATTAAAAATTAAATAAGTACATAACATAACATGTTTTTTTAATCTTATCTTATCTTAACATTGAAGTGTATAAAAAGTTCGACTTTCAGAAGATAATCCCTTTTATTGTATTTATTTTTACTTAAGAAACAACTACGCTACAATTTTATTTTTAAACAAAGCTCCTTTAGGATTTTTAGTATATTACTTATATGAAATTATATGTTGTAACCGTAATAAAAATACACGAATTCCAAATTAATGATAATACATTTTGAATATATTTTGTTAAACATATTAAAAGGACTTTCCCCTTTCATATTTACCTGTGGATTCCGCTGCTCGGGCACTATGCCATCGGGCACTGCGATGCCCTCCTTTTGGAGGCGATTGAGAAACAAGCGATCCGTTTCGAAGGCTGTGTCCGGGATCTTGCCTCCCGCATGGGGCAAGACTTGCTCCCGATAGATTTGGCGTTTCTTGAAATTGGTTTTGTGACAGAACGATTATTTATGGACCTAACAAAACGTGTCATCCGTGGAGTACACACCTTGTGGTTGCGTTCCGCCAGCTCGGAGTCTTGGGCAATTATGCTTGGACTCAGGCAGAGATACAGCAGCGCGACCAGCGAGATCACCAGGGGTGATGGCATTTTCAAATAATTATTTTACGATTTAAACCGGATTGATATGGGGTTTTAATGGTTGATGCGGAATTCAGACTATTTCCGCAATAAAATAAGTAACAGAAAAGGTCAAGTTAAGCGACGACAGCACTGGCACTCGCGGATCGGCAGACAAACGTTAAGAGCTCGGTACACAAATCCAGATGCGAGACATTCTTCGACATTCGACAGGCAATTGCACAAGATTCGAGAGACAAGAGACGACGACAGATGAATGACGAGCAGAAAGAACGATCGAGCGACACGATCACGTGAAGCTACCTGGTAAGTGGATCCCCGATCCGATCTCCGATATCTTGCAGTTACGTTGTGGACGCGTCGACGGTGCCAAACATAATGAATGCAAATGCACAAAGCCGATCTCCGCCAGAGCTATGGCGCTATAGCGGGTGCCCGTGCCAGTCCTCTGCCACTGCCGGCAGCGAGCAGCGTTCATCATCATCATCATCATCACTATTATGTATCATCATGAAAAGCAAGAGCAGTAGTAGTTTGAGTTTTATTTTTAGGCTTTAACCCAAAGACGCTGAACCCTGAATGATTTCCCATTGCTTTTACTTTAGCAGCAAGTACACTAAGATTAAAATTACATTTTTGGGC
This sequence comes from Drosophila nikananu, assembly GCA_008042635.1. Lineage (NCBI taxonomy): Eukaryota > Metazoa > Arthropoda > Insecta > Diptera > Drosophilidae > Drosophila > Drosophila nikananu. Next base: position 24,602 of record VNJV01019407.1, on the reverse strand, counting down.
GGACTTCTTTTTGAAATATGGGTTAAATTCTATGATAAGCTGAGATGATATTAAACAATAAAGCTAAAGTAAACAGTCTTAACAATCATCTCACAATATAAGAAACAAAGTTTTAGTACTTAGGTAACTTTAGCACAAGGGTCTTAAGTAATCTTTATTGTTTGATTTAAAAAATATGTATTACTTTCCTTTATTTATATTGCAAAGAACAAAGTAAAGTAAAGGTTAGACTTTTTTGTCAGAAAAAGGCAACGTGCTGAATAGTCTCTGTATATAAATTACATTTTATAATTATATTTATATTCTTAAATTCAACTCTCATAGTTTATATATTTTCCAAAATGTGTTTAGTTCTTTATACAAATTACTTCATGATGTTACAGTTTACAAGACAGAACTCTAATTAAAATTCCCTTATAACACAAAATACAATATTTTTCTTAGTAAGCCCCCAACTCTTAATTTCTTCAACTTGACTCTGTATTAGTTTTATTTGTGGTTTTTAACTGGAAGTGGCAACAAAATCATTTTGCCCGAATTGCCTCAATTAATCTTTTTGGCGAACTTGCTGCCCCCGGTCGCCGATCACGTCGGCTACTTGACTTGAAAGTCACAGCCGTGGAGAGGTCCCTTTTATTTTAAGGTCTGCTCAAACATCTTTGTTATACATAATTACGCTGGTTTCTTGGACATAACAATTTTTGTATTGTTCCAAACCTTTTTCTCGTCCCAAGTTGAAAGTGAATGGCTTGAATTTGGATTGGATTGGATTGTATTGCTTCGGTTCGCAGTTGAACCCTTTGTTTTTGCCCATTTTTGCAGTTGTTTACTGATTGCGCCCCCAAAAGTCAACACTTTTCCTAAACGCTTCTCATATTCATTGATTGTTTTCGTTATTATTTTTAAATATTTGTGTAATTTTTTTCTCCTTGGTAGTCACTTACTGCTGACTTGCTGCTTAAGTGCTGTTGGGATGATGTTTTCTTTTCATCTCACAAAAGTTTTGTTTTGTCAATAATGCGGTTTATTGGCGCTGCCAGGGCCTTGAAGATGTCTTAAAAAAGTGAGGAGTGGTGAATGCTTGAAAGGCCGCCATTCTGTGAGGATAATTGAGTTGGTAGTAATAATATATGATAATATATTCAGCTGCCTCCTAAGCACGTGCCTTTAAGGGGATTTATTGCTTCATTAAAGATCATAAAAGGATAATAATACTTTGTATTTGTTTGGAGAAGCTCTTAAAATTCGGTGAAATCTTTAGAAATAAAAATGTTCGTTAGTCTCACTAAAACTGGAGAACGGTTAAACGGATTTATTTTATCTTAGGCTTGAAATGTTCGTGGAGGTCTAGGGAAGGTTTATAAGGAGAGAAAAAATCGAATTATTTCCGGGAAACCCCTAAAACAGACCTTTTCTATTTTCCATACAAACGTTTTTTAAATAAAATCTGGTCAATTTGAACTTTACCGATAATAACATAATGTTTATAATTTAAACAAAAAATAAAAAATAATGAAAAATGTTTCGATGTGAAGAAGAAACTATAAATGAAAACCTCTGTCAGATATGTCCTTGTGTCCTTTTCAATTCTAATCTGATGATATTTCTACTCTTATTTTTCACCTTAATATTATAAACATTTCAGTAAGCCCCCATTCATAGACAATTATTCCCACGCTTCCGTATCAAAAACAAAAACCAATACTTGTTAATTCAACCAGCATATAAGCCATAGAAATTTGACAATTCATATGAGGCGAGCGTGTTAAAAGTAAACCCAACTCCAATGTTTAATGCAAAATCCAGCGGGGAAAGTATCTCAAGATAGAGAAATGCGATAAGAACGCCTACAAAGAGATCATCATTCGATATTCCAAGCACAAGCCAAAGGCCTACTTACCAACAAATTGTAACTGCACTGGAAGGTTATGCAATATTGCCGCCGAAAATGGTTTAATGTTACAAATTACAAGCCACGAACAAGACAAGAAAAGACCAAAAATAAAACGAGTCTGCTTCTGCTACGCGATTGTAAGATTTAGACCTTGGATCAATCAAGATGCAGCAACATTGGTCCATTGGGGAGACGGAGACAGACCCAGAGCAGAGATTAATTATTTTAAATCATCGCCAGCCTTGGACGCAGGTTCAAAAAAATTTGTCGAGACATTTGGGCAGCTTTTCATTGGTTCGTTGCGGTTGCTAATTGGCCAAGAGCAGCCGAGAGCCAAAACTTCCTGGAGGGGCTCGCTTGCTCGCTCCAAGTCAAGGATAACTTGGATGGCTCTTCTGCCCCAGTCATTCCCAGGCCTTTCCAATTTGCATCTTGTCACAGAAGATGACAAGCCAATACCACGACCACGATCTGGCAGCAAAGTCGCTCGATCGTGGTCCACATCGGAGGTTACCTAATTGGCCAATAGCCAAATGGCCGAGTTCAATTGCCCGACTCGGCTTGAACTTGCCTTTTGTGTGTGGGATCCAGCAGCCGGATCGAATTATTTTGGTGAAAATAACATCAAAAGCCCATGTCCATTGCCCACTTGTGACCAATTAACAAATGACTTTTCAGCCGCCACGCCATTGGCAATTGAAGTTGCTCGATCATGTTTTTTTTCGGCCATTGTGCCGACGGAATGGATATTCCAAACTGATCCGAAGCGAGCAAGTGCCACGCGTTGAACCCGCGGGCGCAGAATGGCAACAAATCTGCTCAGGGGCAGCTGGCAAATTGAATGTTATGGGAGTTTTACAAACATCTTTACCGATACCTGGAAACGATTTGTCAGGCTGCAAAGACCATCCATCGTGAGCTAAATAAGTCAGCAAGGAAAAACGAATAACTAATTTTACCCTTCCAGCGTGGTTAAAAAATATTCTTAGCTTATAAAGTAAAAAGAAACAAACTTTTCATTCTCTGGACATTTTTCATATTTTATCTCTTCATTTATATTTTTATATCTTCTCTTTTTTTAGGTTTACAATTTAAACATTTTTCAAAAAAGTAAACATTCATATCAATCGTTGTTCTTCTCAATATATATAATATGGACAACTCTAAATACTTTTCTGGGCAGATATAGAATTAGACCTCGCTGTGTTCATATTAATATACATATATACAATTGACAGATATACATTTCTGCGGTTAACTCTTTCATCTAATCAATTATTTTACAAATAAAAATCTGTTTCGTTGTCTACACAGGATTTTAAATGCCAAACAAAATGTTGGTAACTTGCGTGTTGTTTATTTTATATTTACTTTGTATAGTTTCGCTAAGTATTGATTTAAGGCTAAAATTAAAATACAAAATATGAATATCGGGGCAATTCAATGTAACTTAGTGTTATTACTCTGCTAGATTTTCGTATAAAACTTGTATTCTCTGAGTAATTTTAGCACATCATATTTGGAACTGATTTGCAAAAGCTTCTTTACAATATTATTTACTTAGGCTTATCAACTAAACATGCTAAAAATGTTACATAATGTTGTAAGCAAAACAATTAGCTACAGAACAAAATAAAAAAAAAGACGAGGCGGGGCATGAAATATGATTTTTCAGTTTTGGTTCCTTGCTTTAGTAATACTCTTTAGAACAGAGAGAAAGGGAAAGGTAAGGGGAAGGGAGTGCAGCTACGTACAAGTCTTTTTTTAGCTTCGTACTAAAATCAATAGGAAACTGTGTGTGTACTATATTTAGATCTCGACCTAACTAGCTTACTCGCTACTTTATATAATTTGCAGGTGCATTTAAAACGTGCTAAAAACGGCATACCATAGTTATTGGTGCCTCCGGGTGAGTCTTCAAGAGTGCTAAGAGTGAGCTAGCTAAACAGTAGTAGGCACTCGATCGATCAGTGAATTGGTAAGTAAATCCCTTCGGTTCTCAAAACAGACACTAAGCAACAGGCAAGAAAAATGTACAAAATGTGTGGGCGCGCAGTTTTACATCTAACAATAGTTAGATGATCTCTTTCTCTCTAGGAAGCGGAGCCTCTTCTCTCCTAAACTCGTGCCTCCGGCTTTGTATATATATATATATATGTAGTATATAGTAGGTGTGTTGTGGGTGTTTTGTGTATATAATAAATATACGTTCCCGGCTGCATAGCACTTGGCTTTCCTCTCGAATCCATCGGGTTTTGCATCTCCTGTGCAAGAGATTTTCCTCGGCTTTCAACTTATTCCGGGGCTGGATCTTGGTAGGCTTTCACAATATCCTTGATGGCCGCCAGGGAGCCAAAGACCAGGGCTCCGATGCCGCAGGCGGTGATCAGAATGTTCTTCCACAGAATCCAGTTGTATTTACCGAAGCCAGTCTCCCAGTGGACAATCAGCTCGATGACAACCTGTTTGGTAAAATCATTTTAAAGTTAGTTGTGTACATTAAAAATATAGAAAGAAATATAAGAGAGAAATCTGATATAACAACTTCAACTTACCGGAAAGATCAATCCCAGAATGGAGAAGCAGAAGGCACCGATCAGTCCCATGAAGGGTCCAATCTTAGGCACAGCCACGGCCAGAACAACGGCGGCTGTTACCATCACTGTGCGCAGCACATAGTTGACCACAGTTGGACGCTTCTTGCACTTGTCCTTGATGCCATCCCAGACGATCTCCAGGCACACGAAGAACTGCAGTCCGAATGTGCAATAGACGGCCAGGGAAATGAGCAGCTTCACCGCCTGGGCGGGCCACTCCTTTATGGGCAGATTCAGGGTGATGCTCTCCTCGGTGATGGCACCGTAGTGCAGGTAGCCAAGGAAGCCGAGCAGCATATAGATGAGGGTAACACCAGACATGCCCTGGCTGAGCACACCGCAAATGCCGAGGAAGCTCTGCGGCGTCTTCATGTTGTTCTCCAGCGGCATCACCACACCGATGGCCTCCATCGCAAAGATGGTGATCGAGAAGAACTGCGGCAGGGTGCCCCACACCACAGAGTTGCGCTCAGGCAGCGGCGGCAGGTCCTGCACCAGGTAATAGAACGTAATGCCCAGTCCCAGGCCCATGAACACATTGGCCACCATCGAGACGGGCGCCAGATACTTGAGATTCGGCACCCAGGCGATCAGGATCAAGGGTATCAGCATCGCGCAGATGAGCATGCGTAGGGATATTTGCGATCCCGTCCAGTGATTAATTAGTTGCTCAAAGTTGGAGGCCACAATCACGGTGTACACCGAGCAGGTGCCAAAATAGGTAAGGAACAGTCCAAACAGAATGGAGAACTTGGCAACGGGCGCAAAGCCACGGCACCATTTCGGTCCCTTCTGGAAGGCAGCCTCGGCAATCTCGGCAAATGTCATCTTGGTGCGTCGGGTTCTGTAGTACAGCTTGTGACCGCATTTGACCTGGAAAGAGGAGGGAGTTTGTTAGACAGATTGTTTAATGTTAATAATAATTATGGGTTTGGCAAACCTTGACTCAAACTCACCAGAATATAACTGCAGTGCGTGCAAATGAAGGCTGTGAAGATGGTGGCAAAGATGCCCATGACAAGACCAGAGCACATGAAGGCAAACGGCATGCCGAGAATGCCAGTGCCGAGGGAAGCCTTAAGCAAATGCGTAAGAGTTTCATTATCCCTAAGAGAACCCAAAATAAGATTATTCAAAATATTATTTACTTAAGGATTATTAAACTTACGTGGTGGGATGTTCATTTTCGCGCAGGGCAAAAGGATCAAATTCATTGTTGGCCAAGGCCTGCTCGGCATCTGATTTGCGGGGCTGGATCTTGTACCTGAAAGCGGAAAGATAGTATAAATATTTAATATGTTGTCCTTGGGTAATTAGAATTTCCGCAATGACCACCTCAACTCTACATTGGCGGGTTCCAAGTCGCTCATTGTCATTGCAAAGCTGTGCGCTTCAGTCCGATCGATTGTCTGTGCAAAACTAAAGCTCTGCTCCCAATTGCAACCGTTTCTTATACATGCTGACAGTGAAATTCCCTTGCCATGGAATTGCTGCATCTGCAATTACAGCTGCCGGCCGTCTCGGCTCGCACTGTCTGTCCAGAAGTCGGCTCATAATACTAAATACTACACTTGTAACTTAATGTCGGCGAAAAAAAAACCACTACTGCTGCTACTGCAGTCAGAGCATTTTCCGATCCGAATTTGGCAAGGCGGCCTCTGATTGGCCTGGCCTGGCCAATTGACGGACTCTCGATGGATTCCGAGCCATATTCCCAGAGTGCCTGACTCGCTGTGCCCGTTCGGTTGCATCAGCCATAAAAGAAAAGAAAACCTCAGCCTGGCTTTATGCTGGATAAGTTTTCAATGGAGAAAACTTATCTTCAAAAGTTCCTCAAAGTATGCTAGTTATTTTCGAAAACCCCGAGCTGGGAGTAGAGATTTATGTAGAGAAAACCTGGCTTTAAGTTAAGTTTACAAAAATTCGGACTGTGTTTGGGAATCATTTTATATAACATATTAAACAAGATAATACTAAACTGCTACTGATAATTGCTGACATTCGAAACTCTTTTAAAAAATATTCCGACTGTGTTTAACAGATTAGATTATTTTAAACTTTTTTTATGCACTAATCCTAGTTCATTAGCTAAATGATTTTTACCAAATACTATTTTGATTTACAACAATTCTGGCGTTAGGTTGGACAATCTAGGAACATAAATAATATCACCTTTGATAACCATAGACCCCTTAAACTATCTCAAACACTCAGACACAGTAATATATATTACTTTTAAGTACCTATTAAAACAACTACCGGATCTACTAAAACATTTAAATGGCATTTATTTGTAACACTAATTAGTCGGCTACTCATCATTGTTGATATTCGAAACTCATTTTTAATTTAAGTTTCCGCGACAATATACGACGCTCAGAGTATACAAATTACACATGCATAAAATCAAGAAAAAAAAATATGCGATTAATCTTTTTAATTATAAAAAATTCCTATCAGTTCAAGAACACCTCAGGTTATCAATGTTAGTTCATTGGCTTTATTCATTAAGTGTGAAAAAAATAATAAAGAGTCATCAAAATAAGTTTACAAAAAACATTCAAATCACTTTAAATATAATAATTTTAGACTTCCAAGTAGGCTAAAGTTCGAGGCATTATGAAAGTCATCTTGTGCAAATTACTATATTTAAAAATCTACACGTGCCTAAGGTTTACATATTGTCTTAAGATTTGCTTATTTTTTCACGACTTTGGCGTCATTTCGAACTGTTTTCGCTTTGTTTTCAGTTTAGTTTCTTGTTTATTTCCCAATAACAATAGTATTTGCATACGAAGGCATCGGAAGATCATCAGCATATGCAATTTGCATGCATCGATATTTGTCAAACGTCAGCAGATAAATATTTTGAAAATTTGTACGCGCCCCCCTGAAATGCCTCTAACTTTTTTTAGTTTTCGAATTTATTCCTATTGCGCTTCTATTAAGCTTACGTGATTTGTGCTTATTAGAAGGCAAGAGACGGATTGATTATAGAGCTGCTACTAGTTAACTGGTTGGTCTGACCTCAGCCACAGTCAAGTCAAAGGTATTAATAATCGGGACTGGAAAGTTTTTCAGTGTAATTGATAATGGCACGTAGAAGTGTAATCAATCTGGGCTATTCAGAGTTCCTCGTCCGTTTTCAGTCAATTTAGAGATGGCGTCGGCATCAAAGGCCAATTAGCGAAACGGCGAAGCACTAATCTACTCGCTAAAGTTAATTGGCAAACATGCCACACCGTCAGGGCAATTTAGGCGACATATTTTTAGCACTCTGACCACACACTCACATTTTCTTTCCATCTCCAGGCAGGAACTGCTCCATTTCCTGGGGCGCATGCTTGGCGCCGCCGTCCTAAACAAAATATAAAAGAAGAATTTCAACAATTAATTAAAGGTAATTGCTCAATTGAAGCTTCAAAAAGTACTTACCACAATGTTAACCATTTTGTAGGCTGTTCTTTGGTTCCCTCAGTAAAAGAGAGCTGGAAAGAAGAGACAAATGGAATTTTATTCCTAAGTTGGATACCAAAAGAAGAAACTAGAAAAAAGCTTTTCATTTAAAAAATAAAGTATTTTCTTTAAAAATATAAACATTTCTACTCAAATCTCATGTTCTTAATTATTATTTCATACAAATACAAGACTTCTCTACCATGTAGAACACAAAAAATCGCTGTCAATTTATTTAATAATGAATTTTAATTGAGATTGCGGCGCCCAAGCGACACTTTAGAAACCAATCTGGTTATTTCCAGGCCCAGACTAATAGAATCCCCTTTATTATTAAGTAAACGAGGTGGAGAGACAGCACACACAGCTTCTCTTGATTTGATTTAATTGTCTGCGATTTGTGCCGACTGTTATTCCAATATGCAAAAGTTCAATTCCCCGCCTTTAATTGTTTTGTGCGACTCACTTTCAATTCAAGGCTCTTAATGTATGGATATGAATTGGAATTTTTCGGCAATTTGTATGCAAATTTCTGAGTGAGGAAGCAATTGAACATAATTTCGCTCACTTAAAAACCTGCACGCCCTAATGAGTTTTATTTTTAGTCGCAGCAACAGAGCAAAGCGAGCTGTGTGTATTGGCGATGACATATTTCGGTTAATTGGATTCTTGGCTTTTTGCGTTTCAGTTCTATTATTAATCCGTTAAATCGCAGTCACATGTGCCATTTTTCACACAGTAAATAAATATGTGGGATATATGTGGGACCTTAGGTCCGAGGTCTGCACTTTGGACTGGGTCCACTTGTACTCTGGCTGAATAACCTTTTAAGAACTCCCATTAGGGCTTGTCTTCGGGGTTATCTATTGCGTCTCGGGCTGCTTTTATGTCACGCAACTGACAAATGATATTATTTATGTGCATACATTTGAGTTCTTTCCTTTTTAATTTCTTTGCATATATCAGTTTCCAACTCACTCGGTGTCTCAGACGCTGCGTAGACAGTTTCGGATGTCAATAGCTTGGCATTTTGCGGCCGTTTGTTTTGGCCATGTTTCGCCGCTGATTTGGCGGAATTTGCGCCCCAGCTACGCGGTTGAATGACCTCTCCTCCCCACTTGACTTGGCCTGACCTCTGGCCCCAACCAAGGCTCTATGCCGGAGATAAGCCATCTCTGAAGGGCCCACAATGGGAGCTAAGTAGTCGACTTTTACAGCTGCAATCGGAAGAACCCAGGTTGTTATATAGTTTACCTTATCTAAGCGTAGCGTCATCGACAAATCACGCACATGGTACTCCAATACCTCGATAAGATATGGTACACATCGAACATCATTATCGCTCAATGAATGAATAAATAGAAAAAAACTCTTCTGGGAGAAATCCAAGCGCGCACACACAATATTTTTTTGGCAACAAACTACAGAATGAAAGAACCTTCACCTAGTGAATGTTGGCATACATTTTGGTAGTATTTTGTTTTAGTTTTTTGCCTTTTGTATTTGCAGTTGTTGTTTTTACTGCTCCGATATTTTTAGTGGCAACCGTTTGTCATGCCAAATGTATGCTTTTATCGCCCATAGTTTTCACCGCTTTTCCCCAAAAACCAGCGCGAACTGGTTTCTCTGATTGATCGGAAGATATATACACACATAGGTTTATATATATGTATGTTACGTGCTTGTTTAGGCATTATCATTCCTTACGATTGCGTGAGTCGAGAGCATGACACGGCCAAAATCGAAAACTAAACAAATATACAGAGATAAACACCGACATTTTGGCGAAAATTGCCAAAAACTATATCGATTGCATCATTTCAATTGAAATCTATTTACTTTTTCTTTTACTTTTGCAGTTTTTTTTATAGTTTATTGGCCTTTTGTAGGTTTAAACTATTGGTAAGCTGTCTATAGAATTTGTTACATATAAAAAATCTTAATACAATAAAAGGTTTCAGTCTGCAATGATTTTTTAAATAATTTATTATTATTATTTGTATAAGATTTAATAATTCCTTTCCCCATTTATTAATTAAGAGATAGATGCTAATGGTTTTTATAATATACTAACAACCATTACAAAGTATCTGCCTTGAAAGCAAATTTGCCAATTAGAGGGAACATCTTTCAAGATTTATTATTGTTTTTTCAAGAACTTTTCTATATTTAATCTTTACCAATTATCACCTGCTCGTCAGACGTGACAGATCACTAAAAGTCGAATCGAAAACCTTGAAAATCAACATTTCTGAGCAATGTGAAATGCGAAAAATGTCACTAAGGCAAGTAATTCCACATTATTGGTATAAACATAAGACTGCAAAACGAAAATAAATAATCTTGTTTACGACATGCCTGTTGTGGGAGGCGTGAGAATCATCTGAAATCCCTCTAGATAAATGCAACAACATCTGGCCTAAGTCCATACTCTTTATGCTCTTCGGGGGTTCTCTGGTTCTCTTGGCATCTCTCGGAATCTCTATTCAGCAGCATCATGTCGTGCTGAGAGCAACAATTTTAGATTTTGCCAAAAACCCACCCGGTCGAGCCCCTCACTGAGCCTGTGGGCGAAACCACGTGTTTCTACTTTGTTGCTGTGAGTTTATTTTTAAAGAGGACACCAGACGTCACCAGTTTAGCCCTTCCAGTTAATGCCATATATTTAAGGGCCTCATTAGTTGAATATTAAACAACGTTCCTGAGTCATAATGATATGCTCGCAAAAAAACAGAAATACAAACAGCTTAACCCAGTGTGTAATAATGGAACCCAACCCTTCCCTTTTGAGGCGATAACGGTGCCATTATCCCGAGCGATATATGAGTATGTTCTGCGTAAGCAAAACACAATACTCTCGTTTTCTGGGGAATAAATTTTGTTTGGCTCTAAGATCTTTAACATCTGTTTATATTTAGCCTCAAGTTCATCCCGGCAACGACGTCGTCGTCGATGTGCTGCAAAGATTTTCTATTATTTCGTCAGCCAAATAAGTTGCTGGGTTTTCTATTTTGGACTCGTGGAATGCATGTTGCATGGGTTTGTCACTGGAGTTGACTCTCCTTATCTAACTTTGCTACCCCTTGCACGAGTTACATTTGAACTTATTTACTTTGAGGGGCAGTAAGTCATTTTCCAGTTCAGCAAAACTTTTGCGGAATCAGTTTATGTTCATTTTTGAGGTTTCCGGTGAATTTTTATAGATAATGAAACAATGATTCTTGGAAGCCAAGCCCAAGGTTATATGTACATCGTGTCTGTGAAAACTTGGGCTGATAAGAATATTATTTCTTTAAAATGTCTTCTTAAAGAGGCTTTTAAGTAACACTACATTTTCATGCTCTATGGGTTAGGCTTTCAGAAAATTTTTTTTTGACTACGAGTGAACACATAAACTATTTTATTTCTACCAATTGCTAATTTTAAAAGGCCTTTTAATAACATTTTTATTGCTCTAGGTAAAGTAATTGTTAATCGTAGTTTACTTAGTGTTTTGTTTATTGTAAACCCGCCTGAATATATTTAAAAATCTCAAAATAATATTTGTGCAGCTGTGAGTTCAATGTTTCGTATTCGCTCAAAGATCACTCTATAGCTGCTCCAGATTTACGTCACTAGGAAAGCGGACCTCCAACCTTCGTATATGATTGTGAATATATAATTAACCCGTGTCGTTTCAATGAGAGACGGCTGATTAAATAGAGCCGCGAATGAGCTTCTACAAAATGTTATAGTTCCTTATCAGAACAAACTGTCTTTCGTAACTACCAGTTCCTCCTCCGTGCGCTGTTATCTTCAAAAGTCATGGATGTAAATGCAATTCTCCTGCTGTTGAGGCGTTTAAAATAATTAGCAGCAATTGGAGGGTTTGCATGCGCTCATTGCATAACTCCAAATTTGATAACAACGCACGCAAGCCGCCACAAAGGTCACATTATCGTTTAAGATAATAATTATGAATATGGTTCCTTTTTATGGAATTTTCGGTAATTGTGGTGGTCTTTTTTATTGGAAAGTACGTTTATCACCGACTGCCGTTTAATGGTCCAATCGATTTGGGGGTAGAAAATACTCGATAAAGAACATCAACCAACCGACCGACCTTCTCAGGTGTTACGGAAATTAGTTGCGTCTAAAAATAAATCATTTTCTGCCCGCAGAGAAGGCGGTCAAGTGTAATGTCTGGCTGGCAAATTGCGCAAATGGCGAAAATGTGGACAAATGAGGGAAATGTGGGGATAATGGGGACAAAAGATGGATGACACAAGATTGACAGCACAAGAATAAAAGTAAACAACGAGTGTCAGTTGCAGAATAAGAATGGGGCAAAGACCTATCGCAAATATTTATGTCCTTGCATCACACAAGTTTGGGGTTACGGATCAATTAGTCAGTCGGTTAAAAATAAAATTCAAAACTTTAAAGTCATTTCTCAAAAACCATTTCATTTAAAATACTTATGTTCTTCAAAGTCAAAAGCTTTATAATCATTAAGTTATTTTTGAATAAGCTTTAAAGGGAATATAAATATTTAAATGGAAATGAAATGTTTTTAATTCTTGTTAAGCTATGAATCTCTAATCTTGCTAAGTTATGTTTCTTAGAAATCTCTGACGAAACATAAATTTCCCTATTATATTTATTCTTGGAATATGTAATGACTTGAGGGCGGCTGCTTTCACGCAATCAACAGTTGCAGCCCACGCTCTTTTTTCTATGTTTTTCCTTTCCTGTCTCTCTTAAGACCTCTCCTAGCAAAAGTACTATTTTTTTACACAGTAGACTTGCCTTTCTTGGAGTCCAATCTCTGACGTCATAGTTTTACTGCGTCTTTGGCATTGGCTTGTAAATTCTGTGCCATGTTAATTACCAACAACGACACCAAAATCAATAACAGAACTACAAAATGCGCGTGTAATGAAGGGAAATGGTTAACGGCAAAGATAGAGCACAAGACAGACGGGCACACCTCAGTTGGAAAAGTAGTTAGACACAGGGAAAAATACATTTTAATTCGAGTTTAACAATTTACATTATTTAATTTAAATTTTTTAAAAGCAAATTTTTAAAAGCAATAATAATATATTTAATGGGAAATTACGAAAACGATCCTATCATTTGTAATCCTACAGCCACAAAATTAGAATAAAATCTTTTGTTACTTTCCAAAATAACATACATTTTTATAATTATTTTACACTTAATGTATTTTGTCCCCCTTTCCTTCCCGTGTAAAATATAAAGTCCTGAGTGCTTCGATTTCTATCGGTGCACCCAACCCATTTTAGCCTGATTTCAGCCAAATGGCCATGTCCTTGATGAGTCAGTTATACTCTGGGCGTACCAACGGGTGGGTGCACTTTTCCGCGTGGGTGTTGGGTGAGGTAATTGCATTGACATTTGACGTGTGTGGAGCAGAGATGGCTCCGATAGCGGATGCCGAATGGCCCAGACAATTTTTTTGTGTTTTCGGACCACTGGCATTGTTGAGTGAACTTTCCCTTGGCTAAGTGCTCAATTACTGTTGAATTGCTGGCGCTGTTGAATGTGGCGCGAAACGTGGAACATCAGCAAGTCAAATTGTAAAACTTATACGCAGCCATTGAACTATCGCATAAACAAACAACATTAGCTGCAGTGGAGTGACTGGAAGGAGAAGGCGCGCACTCAAGAAAATGTTAATTTTCCATTCATGTTTAAAAAAAAAAAAAAGAAGAACCGAAATAACTGAGCCACGAAAAGCCCGAAAATTAATTGCCAGAAATGCAAATAATAACGGGACAGGTGCAACGTGTACATTCGTTAACATCGACATCACACTGCACGCGTGTCCAATCGAAAATAAAGAACTTATTATTAGCCTTCGTTCTTTTTCTCTTTTTATGCTTTATTTTTTTTAGTTGTCGAAAATGTGTCTGGTTTTTTGAAAAGGTTTCGGCTTTAATTGTCGTGTGCACGTACATACATACACTTATAATTGACACTGGCGGCGGCGCTATTTCTGGTTCGTTGAAGCCGCCCTTTTTTTGGTTTCCACATAGCAAATACAACACTTTTTGACAATTCCGAATAATGTTAAATACTCGGTCTTCGATTCGAATTTATTCGACTACATAACACATGTGCTGCACTCTGCCTCTGCTATTTTCAGACAAACCCAAATTGTCAGCCATGTGCTCTTTATTTCCTTCGCCCCCCCTCGGTCCGTGGTTCCCAAGTATAGAGTTTCCAGTCTTCGAACACGCCGCCGATTTAACTGTATTGCTTACTTTTCTCTTCCTTTCTTCGTGAACTGCACGAAATGCCGCGTTATTCTACACTTCCACCGGGTGCCTTGAAAAGGTGTTAGGTTTTACTAAATAATGCCAACAGTTCAATTGTAGCGCTGCTGGCTACCAAAAATCGGAGCTCCCACGAACTGCTCGACGACGAAAAATAAACTGTAAAGAGCGCGCTTGGTGGCTCTTTTAAATACGCGCCAAAACGCAGCCGGCTCGCTCTGGTCCCTCTCGTCGGTTTTCGCGGCGCTCCGGCATGATAGAATCATACTAGGTAGTCTCGTCGTGTCGCAGCGCTCGGGTTTTGCTTCAGTGGTTCGGTTTTCGTAGAGAGAGGTTGGGCTGCGCATGATAGAATCATGAAGAGGGACCATATTTTTTCCGACGAGACTACCTTGATGATTGTACCATGCTCTGCTGAGAAGGAAAAGGTGAGAGTTGAAGGGAGCCAGAAAACGCGAATTGCCGGCAAAGAGAGGACGTCGAATTGATGATAAAAGAATGAGAGAAAAGGAAAGAAGAAGGACAACGTCAAGGATGCGCTGAATTAAGGAGAGCGACAAGAGAGGGTAGTCCAAATAAAGAGTAAGAGAGAGCCGCCAAGAGTGAGAGGGGAAAACTCCCAAAAGGGCAAGGGCCTTCATCTTCTTTGGCTGACGAAATTAATGTCGAGCTTTCATAAGCGTGGCAAATGTTTTCAGCTTCATCTTCATTGTCGGAAACACGAAACTTTAAATTAGAGCCACGGCTGAGCGGAACCATCCATTCGTCCAAGAAATAGATAAGCGCCATTGCATCAGCTCTTTGGGCTGCAGTTTCCGATTCTGGGAACCAAATGCAGTAAATATTTATTTATCCAAGCTTTTGCCTACTCACGATGGTTTACAAATAATAATTTCCTCCCACCCATACATGCCTACGTCATCGTTCTACAACTTTCTATTGATGAAATTCAATTTGGCATACAAAACCGGTTGATTTCTGCAAGTCATTTATCAATTATTTGCGATATGCGAATGAACTGATTACGTAGAGACATCGAAATAAACAGAGGGATGATGAGTCGAAAGAAGAGTATAATAATATTCGCTAAGGATAACATAATCGTTAGCGAATTAGGAGGGTTAAGCTTAGTAATGGTTTATGGGCTTAACTTTTCTAAATATTTGGAATAAGCGTAGAAGAGGGATTCAGGATAACCGTACATAATTATAATTAAGTATACATTTAAAAAAACGCTGAAAAGAAGATTAGTGGGGAAATGGAAAAGTATATTGCTCCAAAGGATAGCAATGGCTTAAAAAATGTGCTACAAATGGAACCTAAAAATTTTGGTCCCGTTCTATAATGTTCTTTTATTTAAAATTTGTTTATAATGAATATAAAAATTACTTTAAATTTATAGACCATACAGATAAGTAATAAATACTGAGCTATGCCAATGGGCACGTTTAAAAATCGTGTGAAAAATTCCTAATGAAAGATCACGAGAGTTTGTCTTTGATTTTATCAGTTTTAGCCGACAAAGTATTTGTGGGACAAAATTTAGCCACATTTAATTTAATTAATAATCTGCGGTTGGGTTGTCAGCTCCAGCTTATCAAGTTCTTCGTATGAAAAGGCCACTTCTCGGGGAAATACTGGTTGGCGATTTATTACTATTAAAATGGAAAACAAAAACAAATTATATGCAAAAATATGTAGTATAAATAGATTGTCGAAGGGTTTAATATTTATACTGAATAAAAAAAAGATAAGGACACTCGCGTGCCTACTGGGGGCCATAAATATAATATAAGATAACCAAGTTGACCAACTCGAATAGATAAGCGTCGATTTGAACGGGGCTATAATTGAAATTAGTTTTATTAACAATTTCCTGAGGACTAAAAATGAATTCGAAAGCCGACATCCTATATAATCAATAAAAATTACTCTTATCTCTGGCGTTTACGGACGTTGGTTGGGATCTGAAAATAAATATATTTATGAACGCTGAATAAAAAAGCTGATTAGTTTCTTTAAAATGTAAAAGTTTATTCTCAAAATCTTGCACATTTGTTCATTTACACTTCAGTTATTTTGATTTCGCACAAAATAATATGAAACCGCTTGAATAAACCAAAGTCTGGCTCTAAAAACTATAAGATTTTGAATCTACAAAATGTTCAATGGTCGGGGCTAAAATGACTACTATTTGAGCTCGAGATTTAAATAAAAAATAAGGGAATTGCACAAGATATTCTTACAATAGATTTGTTTATTAATATATGGTGTGGTTGCTGATTGGATCCGATCTGATAGATGTGGACATATGTATATTATGAGGGTGTCTGGTCTGACTGTGTCTGTAGTTTCTATGCATTGGCCAGTTTGGAACTGGCATTCAGTTACTATTGAGTTGAGCTTGAGCTATAGATAAGATTCATCTGAGTTGAGTTGAGTTTAATGATTGAGTGTAGTTAGTGGTGTCTTTTAAGTGACGTCTTCTTCAGCTGCTTAGTGTGCGCGGTTCTCTTGTAAAAATCTTTTGCAAATCTCCTGTCAATGGACATACTTACTTACAGTCTATGAAATCAAATGGCAGTACTTATTACACAAATTGGTATATCAAAGTCGCAGTCGTATAACTCGGTTCAGGTGGTCTACACGTATCCCAAAAATTGTCCCGCCTCCACACACGCGCTATGCATCCGAATTTTTTTGATCGATTTCTTCCATTTGAAGCCCAGCGCCCTAAGGCTTCAAATAAATGAATCGTCAGTGCTCCTCGGGAGGCGTTCGGAACTCCGAGATCCAGTCGGTAACGCGCAGACGGAAAATCTCAGTTTTGGTTAGGATCCAATCGCGGTACTGGTGCGGAATATACTCCACCAGCTTGTCGGCGATGTCCGGGTTCTTGAACATAATCATATAGATGATCAGCACATTCACGATGAAGAGAAGAAGAAACATCATCAGCGACGAGAAAGCGGCCTTCGAGAGCAGGTTTAGCCAGGAGCCGCCCTTTGAGTTTCGCTTCTTTTGATTGTTCTTCTGGTTTGATTTCCCCCCAGCTACTGCACCTGATGCTGAGGAACCACCTCCGGCATTCACTGGTTTGATTGTCAGCTCATTATCACCAGATCCGGCGAGTTTTTTGGCTTTCGCTTTCTTATTGTTGGGCTTCTGTGACTTCTTGCCACCAGCTCCACCGCCGTTTGACTGGACGGAGCATGCATCCCCGGCCCCTGCCATTTGCAATGTTTCCTGTGCGGCCAAACGTTCGCGTTCAATGAATTCAGGCTTGTAGTTGGCGCAGATGCTGACCTGGAAAATGGGAAAATACGAAAAACGTTAACTGTGCAAAATGTGAGGCAAGCAGTGCCACTCGAGGGCCAGCCCTTAGCTCAAGAGCCACTTACCGTATTCTTGGCCGCCTGTTGGCAGTCCTTTTGCGTTGAGCAGCGTCCCACAATTTTCTCCCAGGCGGGCGTCAGCGGGTTTCCCTTTAGATCCAAGTAGCGCAAACGACGCAACTGACCGAAGCTAATGGGCAGGTGCTCCAGGCAGTTGTTGTACAGGTCCAAGTGGCGCAGCTGCTCCAGCTGGCCAAAGTCCTCGGGCAGGAAGCGTATTTGATTCTTGCTCAGATCCAGCCGCACCAAACGCGTCAGTAGGGAGAAGTTTTTCTATGTGACATTTTGTAGCAATTTTTACTAGGTGTTCAATGTTTTTCTGTTGTAAATACTTACTCCCAGGTTGAGCAGGCGATTGCTGGACAGATCTAAAACAGTTACGCGCTTGAACGAAGCCTGCAAAGCACAAAGACAAACTGAGACTGAGAAGTAGTGGCAAAAACATGACCGAAAAATAAACCCCCGAAAAAAGTAGCTGCCCTAAAAGTCCCTTTCTTAAATATTATACCTCTTGTATTATTTTCATAACGGGTATAATGAGTTTTAGGACATTTAATTTCGGAAAATTATTTCGTGCTTTTCGATCAATTTATTTGTTACATTAACAATATAGTTTAAGATCATTAAAAATAATTCTGAGAAATTGATATTTACCAAATTACTGAGTACATAGTAAATATGGTAATTTTCCTACTTATTATATTATTTATGCATTAACAAATTTATATTATTTCGAAACCGAAAAATATAATATGTAGCTTATTCAAAAAATAGTTTTGACAAAGGTTTTTAAAAATTATTATTATTTCTTTATAAAGCTTTGTTTTTGCAAAACAAAAAATATATCAAAATTTAAATACAAAAGACGAAAAAGGCTCAAAGGTATTAAGTAAATTTAAAAATGAATTAAAGGGTATCACACAGTCGTACACTCAATGAATATATATTTATTGTTTTTTTGGCAACCTTCCCGAGTCGCTGAGGGGTGGCAAAGACCAAAAATCAACCCCCTCGAGCAATTTCGGTTGCATTTTCAACCACACACACACATACTCAAAAACACACTCAAGTGAAGGGGTAGCAAAAGAGGTGGGGGCAAAAGAGAAGAGAGAGGAAGTCAGCGTTAATTGCAAGCCAGCCGGCAGAACAACAACGAAAGCGAGAGGCCGAGAGGAAGTGGAGCTAGCTCTTCGCCTCTCGCTTCTGCCGTTTGCGAAAGCGAGACAGCTGGTGACTAGACATCCGCCAGACACGAGACGTGGCCCCAAGGTGGAGTGAGAGGGGCCTAGTGCAGACAGAAATGGCCCTGGAGCTGGGTGCTAATTACCGCCGCTGCACTTGTACTTACAATCTCCCGAACCGGTATCTCGCTCAACTCGGAGAGGCTTAGATCGCAGGTCTCGTCCACCACTCGCTCCTTCACGTTCACTTTCACCTTCGCCTTATCGCCGGCCTTCGGCATTTTTTGGGCTATTTATTCGTCACAATCTTCTATTTGGTTTCAGCTGTTGAGAGAAGTTTTGTGTTGTGTTTTGACTTTTGACGAAAGCCCCGGTTTTGTGCGAATGACTGTGGGTTTTATCGATAAAGCTCCGAAAATAACATACGTTAAATTTTTAGCGGGAGTTTTTTGCAAGCCAACCAATCTGGTCACACTGCTGAGGTCTAGCAGAAAGCTCGTCTTACTGTTTTAAAAATTTATTGTTTTCTATAACAAAAAAAAAAAAACAAGGGTTTGGGGCTAGTTCTGGGAAGTCTAAAGATAAATAATCCTATGCTCTAGAGGGTTTAATAAAATTCTACTTTTACTTATTTAGTTAAAACACAAATTTCAACATTTCAGTTAGACTTAAATCTTTACTATTTAAAAACGTAAATTTTCTTACTTATAATAATTCAAAGAGACAGTGTTCAATTTTTGACAACGTAGGAATAAAATAAACAAAGTTATCTAATAATTGTTCAAAACAATAGTCATGCAAATTCTGCCAGATTTCTGTTAAAAAACTACGTAGATTTGTCAGTATGTATACTTATGGATGTATGTATGTATGTAATCACGAAGAATTGCTTATTGGAGATTCTACCTATAAGATAAGGGAATCAAATATTGACTAGAATAAACAAATGTAAACAGTAATAAGCTAAAGACATCCAAGAATTGCATGCGGTTATCTTTTAAGATACAAAAGAAATTAGTTCAACAAATCTTCCGACCTTTGAAGTTTTTAGTAGGGTTAATCTAGTACTTGTAGGCATGCGTTAATAAAACTACATACTTAGAGCTATTCTTTTTTTTATCGTTTTTTATTCTTCAAAATTAAAAAGGATATATTACAAATATAAAGATTACAAATTTCATTAATATACATAAGGTTAATTTTGACCTCTATTAATACAGTATCTAATTGTTTAAAAGATTTTATTCGGGATTCAATACATAAAGGTCAATGTTGCAGCTGCTTAATCCGTCAGAGTCGATTTAAGTCAATTAGAAGAAGGCTTCTGTGGAAGAACTGTGTTGTATTGTCTGTGAGGAACAACCGAACGAAGCAGCGGCTTACTCCGTGGCAAGCAGAGAAAAGTTCTCGAAACTCAGCTTACCTTGCACAGACTCATCGTCCAGATCGTCGGTGCTGTTGGTAATCCGAGTACGCGAGCCCTTGGCAGAATTAGATCCCATCGAGCTCTGCATGCCCACAGTGCGGCCATAAAGTACATTCTCCAAATAAGGCAACCCGTTGTTGTTAACAATGTTCAGGCCGAGACAGGTCTCGATTTGCTTCCAGCGATGGAGTCGTTCCTGCAACTCGTTAGTCACCTCGCCCAGCGAATTGCGTGCCTCGACAATGGAGCGATCAACGTCATCGATACTCTTGCCGTGTGTGGAAACAAAGGCACCCACTAGGCTCGATCGCTTCTTGCGCAATTTCTCACAAGCCTCCCTCGCCGACTGAAGCTGCTTCTCGGCCGAGGCCCGCTTCTTCTGATGATTCCTATTTTCGAGTTCGTATGTGTACTGCAGCCACGACTGCAGCTGAGGAGGTGGAGTCCAGCAGTTATCCACCAACTCCATTTCGGCGCGCGACAGTTCGTTGCGCAGCATCTCGATCTCCTGCTTGAGTTGCTGCACCTCCAGATCAGAGTTCGAAGAACTGAGTGTGGGAGCTTCCTTCAGGCGTCGCTCCAGATCGAGTTTCTCGGTGGCCACATTCTCCTGTTCCATACGGGCCAGCTCCAGCTCCTTCTGCATCTCCTGCAGGCTCTGCTCGGCACGGTGCAAGCCCTCCATGTCCTGGGCCATGCGACGCAGGTGTCGCTTGGCGTTTTTATTCTGTTGATATGCATACCAGCAGCCAATAATAGCACTCAGCAATAAGGTGACCAGGATGTAGTCTTTCCAGCGGTTGCCATTGTCACGAGGCGGACCAAAGAGCACCACATCCATGGCTTTCAATGAGATTTTCTGCTTATGTATGGGATCCTTGATGCCCAGGACATTGCCCACATACTGCAGGTTGTTGACGGCCAGCCGGGGCAGCGCAGCACCAGTGACTTTGTGCAGCTTGAAGAGCTCCACATACTGGGGCAGCTGCACGGACTGGGCTAGCCAGTCCGTGGTCTGCTCGATGGTCCAGTTGTGCACCTCTGAGCGCAGCCAGGCCTCCCACAGCTCCTTGACCGATATGTGCATGTCATCATTGAAATGGAAGGCCTTCTGCCGCTTCTCGTAGCCAGAGTCATACTTCAGCTCCTCGCGCAGAAAATCATCCGATTCGCTGAGGTCGATGTTACCGTTGTCGTCATCATCGAGCTGACGATGCAAACTGGCAATGGCCTCCATCCCAAAACGATCCTGGGTGCTGCTGCTGCCATGATGACAGTCGAGCTCATCAGCCCCGCATGCCCCGTCCGCCGAGCCGCTGCCCATGGCCGAGCTAAACTCATTGCTTACCGCCTGTGACATGGCCTCGCTCAACAGATTATACGAACTCCGATGCAAATGGTGGTCAAGGTGATGTCCGCCGCCGCCGCTGCCAGTCGCGTCGTGCGCATGGTGGTGGTGATGCTGGCCACCAGCGTCGTCCGACGGATGATATGGAGCCACATTTGTGTGCTGCTTGAACTGCGGCTGTTGCTGCTGCTGTGAGTTGTAGCGATTCGAGGCTGTACGTGCGTCTTGGGCCAAGGTGCCAATGTTTTTCAGCACGCAGAAAAGAAAGATGATCGAATAGTTCCACACAACGTCCTTGCGCATTGTGCTGGCTACGCGGTGACGGACCGTTATGTTTTTAAGGCACTCAACTGGTAATTACCAGTAATCTGCAGTAGTTTTTACTGTTTTTTTACTTTCTTGTCAATTTGCACACTTTTGTTTTACGTTTCCATTGTAAACAAACCCAGCTGACCCATCAGTAAGACCATAATGGCAAATTTTGCATGCATTCACGCAAACCTGGTCACACTTGACCGACTGCGATCGTTTTTTCAACGATCTTGAATAAGCGAAAGAAGAAATTCAGGGATCGAATGATGTGACCAGCTTGCATGACATCGAAAATGGGAAACAGTCTTTAACCCTTCTGTTGTACAATTTTGCAGGCAGTTTGCTTTAGTTATAAAACATTTGTTTATGTTTTTAAGTTTATTTAAAACACATATAGTTTGGGGGAATTAACCTAGCAGTCATTTTCAGCACAATCTTAAGATCTAATGAAGTTGGAGCTCGAGAGCGGCGTGCTAATAATAATATACAATTAATCTTAGTTTCACTATATAACATATTTTAAGTATTTAAAATATTTGTACTTAATAAAATAAACTTACTTTAAATTCTCTTTGCCTATGCTAAAATAAAATAGTTATAACAAAATTTTTAGTTGATTTATAACACAAACTATGCTTCTAGGGTTAAGAATTCTGCTTTTTCTTAGCCAACTCTTCGCGTTTTACCTCAATTTCCAATTCAATTAATTGGTTTTTTAATCGCATTGTTTTCAGTTCAACAACTTGCTTCTCTATCTCATACTTGTGCTTCTCAGCAGCTCTGATATTCTCTTCTCTATAATATTCCTGTTGCAGTTTAACCAATTCCAACTTCTCCTCCTCCAGACTAGTTTTCCCTCTGTGATCCGGAAGTATGGGGGACTCGCACGCTCTAAATCTTTTTTGTGACCATATTTGAGACGCCTCCAGGATCTCTGTCTCTGAAACTTCGATCTTTGGTTCCACGTACTCCTCAATTGATGACTTAAAAAGCTGGAGAACTTATTAGAACACAAACATTGCAAAAGACATTCTCTGCATACTTTCTCCAGATGAGGACTCTCGGAATTTTGCGTGCTGCTGGCTTCCTCTGATCCTTCCTCGGCTTCATTACCTAAATGGTAATTTGCTGGAAATATTAAATATTATTTGTTATGATAAGTACCATAAGGTTTTGTATACCGTCACTGTCAAACTCGTTTTCCATCCCATCTCCAGGGATTTCAATTAGGTCGCCAGCTTTTTCTGATACCGACGATCCGGAGAAAGAAGGAGTGTCGCCATAAGTTCTTTTTCTTCCGGGCACATTGGAATTTCGAGGTTTCCTCCTCATATTGTCGTATTTGTCGCGGAGAGCTGTCCAGGGCCTGCTGGCACCCGTTCGGACCGCAAACTCGTCGGCAATGCGTTGCCATGTCTCTTGTTTCCTGTGGGAAAAACCATGCTTCCTATTCAGCACAACAGCTTTGTGCTGTTTTAAGAGATCCAGCAATACATGCTCCTCTAAGCCGGTAAAGTTTTTACCTCGCGATTTTTTTGGGAACATATTCAGCAAATAAAACATAAATATGAAACAATAATAGAAACAGCTGGTCCCCTCGATAAAGATAAACTTAGAATATCAACCCTGGTTTGGCGTATATTTAACGGCTCTTTTTCGATTCGATAAATTTAACAATCGTAGAAAACGAATTTCTAAATGTTTACTATTTGACGTAATTATGTATAGAATTAAATGGACCTATATTATTAGGTTTTTTACTAATATTTAAAATGATTTTCAAGAAATTAGAAAAGAAATTTTATTTGGGTTAACCAAACCATAACAAAAATATGTTCTTAACGCCAAGTTCATTATAATTTTCTTTAAATAGCATCTTTTGGCCCTAGACATATAATGCAATTTCTATATATACTCCACAGGCGGATCCAACTATGTATATCATAAATAAATATCAATATTTTTGGGTTTTTTTTTGTTTATTTGTGTGTAAAAGAGAAATCAGTTTAAGGCACAACTGCGCCTCTTGGTAAACCGGCTGCAGCTGGTTACCACTGCTTAATCTTCCTCTTCTTCAGCAGCTGCGCCGCTACCACCTTGGTTCTTTTTCAGGTTCTTCCTCTTGACGCGGCCGGGCCTGCCACCACCGAAGGGCGACTTTAGGGAGAAGTCGATGTGCTTCTGCGAGTCCAGACGCACAACAAAGGAGGGAATATTTACAACCTGCTTGCGGACACTGTGGAAACGAAATTAAAATTTGGATTAGTTACACTCAAGCAAGAGGCCAACACCTGGTGGCTGCAAGCGGTGGACCTAAAAACGTTCAGTGCAACTTACGCTTATGCGGGCATTTTGCAAATAAGATTCGAGTGAACCGAGTCACATACGAAATCTCAAGACGTTGAGAGCCGGTGCAAGCACTGGGGCTTGTTCGACTCCCAAGTGGTCTTACTGAACAATAAACACTGTTTTCTGACCCTGGCGACGGAGCAGTCGCTTGTCTAAGCGATATTTACCGAATGTGACGCTGACGGATCAAGACTCGCGCGTGATGGATGGACTTGGCCAATCCCAGCTTGAAGACCTGAGTTTGCAGGCGACGCTCCAAAAAGTCCTCAATCTTAAGACCCAGCACGTAATCGAGCTTCATGCGCGACTCGTCCAGGACGCCAATACGCACAAGACGACGCAGCAGGGCGTTACCTGAGGGAA